>DXKC01044172.1:0-12577 GCA_031170775.1 Cymbopogon citratus
GCTCGGGTGCGCGCGCGTGCGGGGTCGGGCGGGGCGGGGCGGTGACCGGGAGATGGAGCCCGCGGCGCGCGCGAGAAACTGGAGAACGCGGCGGGGCAGAAGCGCCACGGGTTCTCACTTTTATTTCGAAAAATACGTTTTTTTCTTTTTTATTACAACATTCCTTACTAACGGTTTTGCGGATAGTCTTTGCATTCTTTTTTAAAAAAAATCTACAAAACTCCTATATAACGGTTTGGCAAATGGGCTTTGCATTTTTTTGTTAACTTGTAAAAAAGTCTACAAAACTCCCACGCGCGCTCTTCCCTCCCGCGCCGCCGAGTTACTTTTTGGATTTTGGCACGTCGATTTTGTCAAACCGTTGGAGATAACTTTTTTCTCCTCTCCATATTGATTTGAGAGTTGGCAAACTCTATGTTTTACCAAATAAAAAATACAAAACCATTGGAGTTGCTACCAATACGTTTTGTTTCCTTGAGAGACGATGGCCGAGAGGGGAAGGCAGAAACCGTGTTTCTGAATCAGCATATAAAAGTCATTATGTAGGGTCAAAATTGTCATTGTCCTGCTTGGGAGAGTGGAAGTCAAAAAAATGAGCTGCATAATCATTTTTTTACAACAAGCATTTTATTATATTAACAGCAACAAGCTGCTGATAATCATACTAAATTTATGGCTACATGATTCAGTGCATGAAACAGCGGACACTGAGATTGATGTGTTCCAAAGGAACAGTGCACCAAGTAAGGTTGGTGATTTGTATTTGCCTCTAAGAAAGCTAGTCTAGCTAATTCATCTGCTTCCGAATTTTCAGCCCTGTTGGTTTTCAGAACCTTGGACTGCATAGTGGCAGTACAATTATCGAATTCTTGAATCAAGGTCTTCATTCTCCAGTCAGAGGGGTGGTTGTGATCTTATGAGTTGATGAAGTTCACTAGCTGCAAACTATCTAAAAGAAAGGAGATATTTGTATATTGCAGAGCAACTGCAATATTGGAGACAATAGTCAAAGCAGCTGCTTCAGCCATCACCATTGATGATACATTTTTAGTTATTACTTTGAAATAGATTTTGTTCACCGGTTGAACCTGCATGTTAACAAACATAATACCTAGCCCCGCTTTTTGAGGTTGATGGTCAGGTCCATTCGGGGAGGTAGAAGCATCAATATAGCAGATTATTCCCGAATCAAGGAGGTGTTCATCGGTATCATGATCTCCTTGATCTGCATTGGTAAAGGTCATACCTTGGATGATAGTAGTGTCGGCTTGTTGTGCAACTAGGGCAGAAGGTGCATGGTCAACAAGTGCTTCCATGCTAGTGCTCATATGTGCGGCTGCAGCTGCAGCCTGATGAATCCGAATTGATGTCCATGTTTTGCCATTGAATCAGTGGTCATTTCGAGCCTTCCATATATACCAAAGAAGAAATAAAGTTTTGAGCAGGGTACTTTCAGAAGGGTTAGTGGAAATAAGTAAAGGGAGAGCTAATTGGACACCATCTTCATCTGCAGAAATATTATTAGTAGTGAGAGGCAGGCTGGTTATGGACCAAACCGTCTAGGTAGGTCACATAAGAAGAAGAAGAGATGAGTGTCATTTTCAATTGCCCCACAATAAGAACAGTGCTTGTCTATGTGGTTAGAGAATCTACCTGCTCTTTCTCCCGTAGCAAGTGCTCTTCTAATGAGTCTCCAAGCAAATGTTTTAAGAATGAGAGGGATTAGCTTACTCTTCCATACCTTTTGCAGAATGGTGTTGGCATCCTGTGTTATGCTCCTTGATACTTGATTTGGTAGTTGGTGGATTTCCTATTTGGCCAAGTAAGAATAAGCTGTTTTGGAGGTGCATTGACCATTTGCTACAGGAGTCCATCTGAGGATATCATCTTGATCAGAGGGGACCACAGGAGTGGCCTCAATAATCTGCACAGCTTGTTTAGTAAAAGTAGAGGAGAGTAAGCGGTGATCCCAGTTGTTAGTACCATGTACCCATAAATCACAAACCTTAGATGGCAAGGGGTTAGTTTGAACTAGAGTAATTAGAAGATCATAGATGTTGCTCCATATTGGTGACCAAGGTGAAGACCAAACTGAGGAGTTACCTGCCTGAATTTGGTAGATGGATTTGGAGAGGATGTGATGCCTGACCTGCATAATTGAAGACCAAAAATGGATCTGGAACCCCTATCTAGGGCAGTCCAGAAGGAGTCACTAGGGAAGTATTTGGCCTTTAAAATAGCAATGAGGAAAGGATTTTTATTATTAGCAATGTTCCAAACAGATTGAATGATTAAGGTTTTGTTAACAAATTCCATATCTCTGATGCCTAAACCTCCTTGAGAAGTGGGTTTACAAATATCATCCCAAGAATGATAAGCAATTGGGCTGGTAATATGTTCCTCTTGAATTCCAGCCCACCAAAATCTCATAATAATGGTGTTGATTTTTTTAATAAAAATTTTAGAGAAAAGAATGATAGACATATAATAAATGGGGATAGATAAGCACAAATTTGATGTATTGAAGACGTCGTGCATGATTGAGCTTGTTAGCCTTGAGAGTACCAAACTTGGCAAAGAATTTGATGCAGATAAAGCTATAAGCTCTATTTTTATCTTTATGACTAAAAATAATAGGGTGACCAAGATGCATGGTACTGGGATGTAGATCAGGTATAGGAAAGATATCTTTGATCTGATTTCTAATATTATGAGGAACATTCTTGGTGAAGTAGATGTAAGATTTTTGAAGGTTAGGGGTCTGACCTGATTGTTGGCAGAAATCATAAAGGATTGTCTTTATTGTCTTTGCTTCTTCTCTTGATGCTTGTCCACAAAGAATTAGATCATCTACAAACAAAAGAAAGTGAATGGCAGGACATCCTTGCCCCAGGGTAACTCCTAAGAGATTGTTATCACGGAGAGCCTCGTGCGATCTAATAGATAATTCATTAATAGCAATAACAAAAAGGTAAAGAGAAAGTGGACAGCCTGACGAAGTCCTCTTTGTGAATTGAAACTACAAGAGGGTTCACCGTTGACAAGTACATAGAAGGTCAGGGAGGAGATGCATGCATAAATAAGGGAAATAAATTTATTATTGAGGCCCAATCTATGAAGAGCAGCAGAAATAAAGTTCCACTCGAGCCTATCAAATGCCTTAGCAAAGTCAATTTTAAGGATAAAAGCATTACTTTTCCAATTTTTTAAATTAAAAGAGTGAATGATCTCCTAGGTGATGACAACATTAGAAGAAATACGCCTATGAGCAATAAAAGCATATTGAGCCTGAGAAACATAACCAGGGAGGTGATTTTTCAGTCTATTGGCAAGAGATTTAGTAATTATTTTATAGATAACATTACAAAGACTAATAGGCCTATAGTCCTGTGGAACAGTTGGGATATTGTTTTTAGGAATGAGAGTGATAAAAGTTTTATTGAGATCACTAGAAATATTAGCATGAGTGTGTAGAAAACTTTTACCACTCTGTAGCCATCTTCTTTAATCAAAGGCCATGCTGATTTGTAGAAAGCTGCATTGAGACCATCTGGACCTGGTGCTGCGTTGCTTCTCATATCTTTAATGAGATCATGAATTTCATTAAGGTTAGGAATGGGGTAGGTGTACCTAAACAAGTCAGTGACACTAGCATCAACATTCTGTTCCATCTCCATGCTTTGGTTGATGTCGGGGGACTGAGAACTACTACCATTGGCATGGGAGTGGGTGGGTTGGGGACTGAAAGGAGTAGTCGTGTTGGGAGAGCTAAAGATGGTGGTGAAATAATTAACCAGCGGTTCTGCAAGCTACTGAGGGGAGTATTGGTAAGGTGGGTAATCTTATTTTTTCTATTTCTCTTAACTATAGCTTGATAGAAGAAAGAAGTATTCCTGTCACCAGCAACTGCCCATTCTTTCTTTGCTCTTTGAATGTGATAAGTCTCCTCTTTGGTGAGCAGGTCCTGATGCTTCTCTTGGAGTTGTTGTTGGAGTGCGTGGTTCTGCTGGGAGGGGGTGAAGGAGTTGTTGATCTTGAAGTTGGTTCTCCACTTGGGGCAAGGAGATCGTTGTTCTTAGGTTTTCTTTTCCTCCATTTCTTGAGATCAATCGCGAGGAATTTGGTTTTCCAAGTAAAGTCACGTGCTGAGGAACGATATGCATAATCGTTGCTCTCTCTATGTTTCTCAAGAATCACCCTGTTTGTTTGTTCATATCAGCGCTTTCAGTCAATCTTTTCAGCAGTGTTTTTCTCTTACAACGAATCAATATCGGTCAACCCGAACAATCCAACGAACATGGCATTAACGTTTGTCTTAAGTCAGACATTTTAAACTTTGACTAAAAATAAATTCTTTTAGTCTAAATTTAAAAATATGTAAGTGATGTAAGTAGGGTCATATGGAAATGAAGCTTTACAAAAATAGCAGTCAAAGTTGTTTGGAGACCGTGTCGATGACAAAAACGACTTTCTTTATGGACATAGTAGAGGAAGTATATTGCAATAATCATCATTATAGACAATGCATTGCAAACAAAATAACTAAACTGTAGAGGATCCTAAGTGGATAGAACGACCGCACACAACCTTCGTTTAAAACCCACTACTACATCACTTTGGTCCTGTTTGGTTTCTACCTCCTAGTCTCTTTTAGTCAAGGTGTTTGACTCCAAAGTGGCTAAAATATAAGGTTTGGTAGCACCTCTTGAGTGACTAATAGAACTAAAGTGCCTTAGTCACTTTTTAGTCAGTTTATTTGAAACTCTAGTCGACTTCAGGAGGTGGGAACCTTATGGCGCCAAAACATGCATCACACGGATGGGATAGAATAGAAAAGGTGTTTGGTTAGATGCAGTTGTGAATAGAGAAACTGTACAGAGTCTATACGGGCAAACACAATATGTTGCGCCCATTTCCATTTGTGGGGTAGCTTGCCCTGTTGTCAAATCAGAAATTGATATTTTTATATAAAGAAATGAAAAATAGAACGAGCTCGGGATACATAAGTACTCCTTCCGTCCGTATATAAGTATCGTTTGCGGTGACTTGACTAAATATATATTTGAAATATTAATATTTATGGTATGTAATCAGTATTATTAAATGTCTTTAAATCTAATTTTTTAATAAATTTATTTGGAGACCCAAACTACAAATCGAACTAACTTGTGACACGCACGACCACGACGCCACTTATTTAGAGACGGACCGACAGAGGGAGTAGCTAGTGGTTGGGTGGTCCGTGCCGGTTTGGCAGCAGTCCCCGAGCATCCAGGGGACACAGGGCGTGCTTCTTGTTGTTGGTCATGCTAAACATGCAAGAAAAATCAGTGGTTCTCTTTTTTGTTCGTACTAGCACGTGTCCGTGTGTTGCTACGGAAATTTTAAATTTTTTATGTAATTAAACACATTAAAAGTAAGAAAGACATAGTAAGTTAGGAGCCTCAAATTTTCAATATGGTAAAGGTATAAAAAAACAGTGGACCAAAAGACTTAGAGCATCTCCAATAGTTTAGGAAAAATAGTTTGCTAAACCTTAAGTTTTAGCAAGTTGCTAAAAGATTAGGCAAGTGAAATAATATGGCATCTCCAACAGTTCCCTATTTTCAACTTGCCAAAACCCATGAATGACTACTTTACAAATTAGCCCCTAAACTTTCCAGTAACTAATTATGCATGGATATTTAAACCTTTGAGTCACGGCGTTTATGCAGAGTAAACACGCGAAAGATTTCAATTTACATCGGCGCCCTTGCTCGCCGTGGTGAACTTTCCGGCGACAAGAGTTGCACTAACGGACTCGTCTCGACGAGACGCATCCAACCGGATAGGTTAGCGAACAAAGTGTCAGCGTTTGGCCACGTTTCAAGTACCGTCAAATTCAGTAAAATGTCAAATAAGTGCATGTGATAGATAAATTCTCCATAACTATCTACTTTCACAGTCTTTTCCCGGTGATGCGGCTAAAAGACATATTAAGTGTGGTAATAGCTAAGTAAGGCTAGAACTTTCTCGGCTCCTAAAAAGGACCTACAGAAATCTTCAACACACATCTTCGACAACCAAAAGCTCCACGCATTTGATTTTCTGGGCTCCCTTGCAATGCAATCGGCCAAATATGTATCTATCTTACCTCAGTTTGTTTTTGCAGTTTCCTTTAGGCCTGAATTTTATACCTTAGCACATCACTAAGTGCTATTTCTCTTGTGTCAAAAAAGTGCTATTTCTCTTATTCACATAAGAAATGCAATATAAATGGTTAGTTCAATCAATGCAGAAAAGTTCGACAAAATACAAAGGACCAACTGTAGTCAATTAACAGGCAATCAGTAGCATTCACATTCCTCAGACTACGTGAGAAAGTTTGCATACAAATTTTGGAAATAGAACAGAACAGAAATTGTTTGCATTTAGCGCAAGTATGGAAGAAGACAACGATAATTGTAGCAGCACAGTGGTTGTCTGTCTGCTACACGAGTATACGACAGTGGCTTATTACATCTCCCACGAATAAAAAAAAAAACCAAAGTATACACACTTTTTTGGTGTAACATAATATAGGACTACTGACTCTCTCCTGCGACAGGCACCCCTCCCACTCCTACGCCTCCGCATTGCCACAAAGGAAAGGGATCACGGTTGATTGAGGCCTCCCCTCCGTAATCACCGTCGCTTCCTAAAAAAATGCGATCAGGCCTCCCCTCCATCCGTAATCCTGCATTCCTGCTTCCCCTGCCCACGTCGGTCTTCCTCCTCGCTACGCCTCCCCCTTGGGCGTTACCGCGACGCCGCCACCGCCGCCGCTGCCGCCTGGACCTCGGCTCCATCCTCCTCAATCTGTGAACCATCAATTGCCCTCACGACAGCCACCGCTCTTCGGAGTTTTGCCGCCGACCCGACGCTGCCGCCTCCACGATTGTCTGCCACTGCCACGACGCGGCGCAGCAGGATCGCCAGGTGTGCCAATCCCTTCTTATCCCTTCATGTTTCTGCTAGGCTAAAGTGCAAAGCCGGTTACCGAATCCTAATCCTCTGATGCCGCCGGACGCTGTGCCGCCGGCGCGTTCCTGCTGTTCAAAGTGCGAAACCGAGCACCAACCTAATTACATGTGCCCGCTAACTTCGATCCCATCCAAATAAGATTCCTGCAGTTCTGTGCGTCTTGCACTGAATATTGTTTCCGTTCTTGAACCTCCCCAGCTTGGTGGCATTTGGATTTGGATAGGCAGTGCAAATGGGACCAAGACGTGTGATAATGAGACAGTAGGAGTTTTCGTTTTCACTTATTTGAATTCTCTATAGCACTGGTAGGCCCAAGTCATATTCTGTTGTGTTGAAAATTGAATTGAGTTTTTTAAAAAATAATTACAGCCTAATGTTTGCCCAAGTTATTTTTGTAATTAATTTTACACAACAATAGTCAAGTATAGCATAGACAAGTCTCTTAATTGGAATGGACTTATGAGGATTTGTTTACTGTCTTATGTGACTTCTGCTGGTCACTAATGCATCCTCTCAGTCCTGTTTAAAGAATGCAAAACAAATGTTTTTTTTTTTCTAATATGGTCTCGAATAACTTTTTTTGGACTACTTGCCAGGAGGAGTTTTCAAGCTTGAGTTATTCTTATCTGAACAATATCCAATTGCTCCACCAAAGGTATTTCATTACTACTATACTGACTAGAATTTCAATATTATATTTCTACGGTGCTGATATTTGATAATTAAATGTAGCTGAGTTGTAGAGTGTGCATCAAATTTAGAAAGGTTTCATATGTATTGCTGCTCAATGATATTTAGATTTCAACTTCACATTTAACTTCACATTTGTGGGAGACTAGCCAGTAAGAAAAATCTAACAATAAGAATGGTCTATCATTTTTTTCTTTCGATCAGTTTAACAGTAGGTGTTTATTCAGCCTATTTTATAGCCATGTTTTGGTATGTAACGGATTACCAAATTTAAGCTGGCACAAATTATGCTATTGCACTATCCTGATCAGCTTGAATCCCTGTTGAACAGCACCACCATCTTCCCTGCAGTAGCAACTGCGATCTATCACCTGTTCAGGTAACTTGCTTGCTCACCTCCTGTTTGACAATATATCAATGTGTCATGTGCTTGTGTTTTAGGCAAAGACAGACATTAGGCAGGATTTAGTTTTCTGAAAACATAGATGTGACAGTAAGAGTCCCGATTAGATGTGAGAAACTTGTGAATGCTAGGATTAAATGAAAATTATAAAGAAATTACATTGAATTTACTTCTGAATAACCGTGGATTGTCTGAATGCAAAACATGTATTGCTCTATCTTTTCTGGTTCTGGCCTAAGGTTTTTGCTGTAGGTAGAGACTCAGGAATTACAAGTGGAAATCATCTAGATATATCTTCATCCATGATCTTGTTAGCTTTATTTTTTCTAAAAATTATTACACGTGCTTCACCATCAGTACAACCAAAGTTCGGTAATAGTTTGGTATAATGTGTTGTGCAATGTCGAGGATTGATGTGCTCAGCAGAAAATCTACTGTGAACATCATAATTAGGTCGATATGTAGAATTAATAGGCAACTAACGCAATCAACATGAGTTCTTCAGATAAATGGTTGTGGATGTATTTGCTAGGAGCGATTAAAAAAACTACTGTCTGGAGCTGATCTGTAGTAATTTCCAATTGTTTTTCAATTGAAACACATTTTGATCTTGATCTTTCATCTGTTTTCAGTAAACTCATTTAGGCTCATGAAGGAACTACGTTTTTTTGTCAGTTTAGGCTCCTGGAGGAGCATTTTTTTTTTCATTTTAGGCTCATGAAGAACATTTTTTTTCCAGTTTAGGCTCATGGAGGACCTTTTTTTTGTTTTGTTTCACACCTAACTGTCGGGCAATTGTTTTCTGCTATTATGTTTGGATTCAAAGTATGCATAGTAGTGATTAAATACAAATCATGTTTCAGGTATATGATACTAACATCTTCAGTATTAACATTTGTGAATTATTATATACTCTATGTCAGTGACATGCTAATGGATGGTCATTGCGAGAGGAAGGCATTGTATACATTTTACTTGGAGGTTAGATGAAGATGGAGGACATTTGTTCTTAAGATGAGAAGAGGTGGCAAAGAGGTGAAAGGTGTGTGGAAGGAACTGAAATTTTTTTCGAGACCACGCCATTGCGCGGAAGGAACTGAAATTGGTGGATCTTTGATGAAGATTAGCTGAAGCCGGCTCAGCGAGAGAAATGATGCAGATGATTTTGAAGCTGAAAGCATAAAGGCAACTGAGTTTCATTCTTCTACTTCGGCATTGGTTGGACGAGCTGACAGAAGGGAGAACAAAATCTGCTCTGGAGTTAGCTTATAGCTGCTGCCATGGCAGATAACTTCCAAGCAAGGGTCCATCAGGTTTATTGTCGGATTCTCGACAGGTGCGGACCTAGAATAGGCCGCAGCAAGGCGGGCTCAAAATAAACTCGATCGGTTGGGGCCTTCGCTCCTAACACTGGTATGGATGGGGATTCATTATCCATAATGACCAAGGCATGATGATATTGGCGGGTGCAGGAAAAGCAAATTTCCTTCTTGATGCTTTTTATTCATGCAGAGTTGTTGGGCTGTATGGCTGGAGCCAAAGCTGCTGTGCAGTTGCCTATCAGTAAAATTGTGCTGGAAACTGATGCCTCTGTAGTGAAGTCTGCAGTAGAGAGCGATGAGCATAGACTTTCTGCTTTGGGCGGGTTGTCACTGAGCTTCGGCTCCTGCTGATGTTGGAGTTTGTGGAGGTCCATGCTAATGGATGATTTTTAATTTCAATGTTAGCGCCGAACAAGTAAGTGCAAGCAGCCGTGGTGCAATTTCTATTTTTTAATTGCTGATTCACAACGATTTACCATGCAATTTGATTCAGTTTGTATCATTGTATGCTTCTGCTAATTTAGGGAGATAATGCCCCCCTAAAACGAAATTTTGCCGAAGTCACTGAATAAAAAAAAACATTAGACTTGAAGAATGTTTTGCCAGCACAGGCACTTACTTCATATACTCGAACATATGTACTGTACATGATGGTATGGAGATGTGGTGGAACTTATTCATAGATTTGTTGACGCACAAAAGAATATATATATATATATATTTCTTTCCGACTTTATGAGCTTGTGATGCTGCGCTCTCCATGATTTTTAATTTCAATGAACTTTGACTTTTGAATTAAATATTACTTTAATATTAGTATTTAATTTCATAATAATTTTTTTAACGTGCGACCCTTGTATTTTTAGTGCAAAATTTTAGGTGTCCAGTAGCAACGCACGGGCATGATACTAGTATATAAAATAAAGAGAACTGGGCTTCTTCTTCTTGACGATCAGGGGATGCGCATGGCGCACCCAGCAGATTGACTAGGCCCTGCCCGGGGATGTCGTCGCCGCCGCCATAGCTGCCTTGCGGAAGTCCTGGATAGCCATCCGCCAGATGTTTTTGACTTTTTTCCCATGACGAAGGCGACGATGCGCGAGTCGTTTGTCTTCACGAACCTGATGACATGGTCACGATGTGTCACAACAATGGGGATGGACTTGTAGCAAATCTCGGCGGGCGGCGGGCGGCGTGCTAATTAAGGGTCGATCAGTTCACTATGGTGCGCGCAACCAGTACACACATATACTTATATATACTTATTACTGTATGTGGGTACCACTACCACAAACTCGAATTGCCTTGACGGCCAAAAACCGTAAGGAAAGGGGTTAAACCGTCAAGGAAATTATCCTTGACCAAAAACCGTCAAGCAAACGCACCAAGGATAGAAGGTAAGGGAAATTATTTTCCTTGGCGGTTTTAGCACTCAAGGAAATCATCCTTGGAGGTTAGCCGCCAAGGAAACTACGACCTGACTTAAATTGCCAGTGCGTCAAGGAAATGTTACGACTGCCAAGGAAAGTGGTTTGCTTGAGGGCCAACAACCTCCAAGGAAAGTAGTTTTCTTGACTGCCAACAACCTCCAAGAAAATTATCAGGACCTCCAAGGTAATCGTTATTTCCTTGGTTGCCTTAACCGCCAAGTTAATTCTAATTTACTTGAGGGCAAACCTCCAAGGAAATCTATACTAGCAATAAAAAAATAATTGCAGTAATCAGTATATTATAGTAGTCCAATCACACTCAGTTGACACATGATGACATCCATATAGACACATGATTCCAAATTTCCAATACATTCATATATGCAATTTGCTTCCAATTCATATATATTACAACTTTGTCCAAGTGTCACCTATATTATTACGCTAAAAGGCAAGCCTCAAAGTCCAAGCCATCTGACATTAGTCCTTGGACATATATAGCACGGTCTCATAGTCCTAGCCTAATAGTCCTAACTACTTCCCTTCAAATCCCCAAAAGATAAAAGCAAAACACAAACTATATTAGACCTTTGATGATTCTGTTGGAAAAAATCAATCACCATCAACATAGCCGGATTTTCCCTAAAAAAAAGGAGAAAAAACATGGCTCAAAACATCAGACGATATAAAATTGTACCAAGAAACTGGAATCAACATAAAGGTGGTCTTCTAAGCGGCTAGATCATGGCAGTCTTTTTCTTTTTCTTTACACCATTTCAGTATCAGGATGAAACATAAACATGTATGGAAAAGCTGAGACAAAACACTCACACAAACTGCATAGTGCTCACGAAGGACACGCCAGACTCGCCAGTTGCCAAGCACCCAAAAAGAACGAATCTCTTCCAGAATAACACTGAACCAACATTTCTCCTTCAGAGCTGCAGCCTGCACATATTTCTAACCTTTGATTTGAAATAAATTCTAAAAGGCCTACAATTTTCTCAATGGCAAAAGAAAGAATGCTAACTTACAACAATCATATCAGCTCACTTCTGAAGGCTTCTTGGGGACTTGGACAGTGCATTTGCTTAACTAATGGCTTCCCCATCATGAGAAATCAGTTTCGTATAGAGCTGTCGCACTGTCTACAACTAGAAGAAACCTGCAAATGTAGAGATTTAGAATACAGGCATTTGCAAGGAAATAAAGTAAAGCCAAAATAAGCTGCTGCTGGTAATCAATGTCTCAACAAACAAATGTAATTTCGAAGTTGTTAACATAAAAATATGGATACTTAATACTAGTTCATAGTTATTATGTTGTTCCTCAAATCTAATCAATATTGCTGCTGGTGCATGACAAACAGATCAGCACCAAAGCTCCGAATTTACTCACAAAAGCATATCTAATCATTCCTAAATCCTAATCAAGAAGCACTTGCTTCAATTCCAAGCTATGCCTATTCATAGTACCACAAGAGATTTGAACCAACAGGCTGCGTACGTATGTGAGAATCATAGAAACCTGAAGCACGAGTACACGGAAGGGGGGTCGCTGAGGAATGCAGCCTCATCATCAGTTGCCCTTCGTGGAGTACCGATGCCATGGCCACCTCCTTCGGTCCCAGCGACGATCCCTCTGCTACTTAGAGGAGAGAATAGATCTGAGAGAAGATGTTGGCATAGAGAGACACAGGGAGACGGTGGTTTCTCACCTTGGCCGGGGCA
>DXKC01044191.1:0-11016 GCA_031170775.1 Cymbopogon citratus
ATAGCGATCGATAGTGTAGTGCTGTCGAGCGTTGGCACAGCATCACCACCTGGCACACACGTACGTACGTACAGTGTGATCTGATGAGTTTTTTTTTTAACGTAATGGTAGAAGCTCTGTTTTTCAATTAAGGTTGGAAAGAGAGTTTATATACAAGTAAAGACACTCCACAGGAGGGTTCAAGCTCCAATGCTGCTCTGTTTTTAACGTAATGGTAGAAGCTCTGTTTTTCAATTAAGGTAAGAAAGAAACACGCTTCCCAAAAGGTGGTAAACAACAGCTAGACATAAGCGAATGCTGGAAGAAAATTAGGTGAGCGATGGGCACAGCGACGCGTCCGTGCGCTCCCCTGCTCGATGGATGCCGCGTGGACGTGAACTCCATCGTACGGCATCTGCACAAAACTTGTGTCGGGCTCCATTCGGCAGGCGGCTCGGCTCCGAATCAGCATACAACTCGGCTGCTTCTCTCCCTCCCTCTCATCTGGAACGTTGGAACAGAAGACTCCCCCCAACACATCGGTTCCTGATTGTATCGAGCCCCAGTGCTGCTGCAACTTCCATGGATGAAGCAGCAGCCTCCATAGCCAAGAAGACATCATGACTAATGACACGAGATCTTCTTCTCTGATGGAGGATTCATGTGCACTAGATTGCTGTAGTTGGTGGTGCTCGTGGAGAAGATGAATAGCTAGCAGATAGCACGAGATGCGTCTCCGGACGAGAACGAGATGCGCCAGCGCCAACTGCTCCTGCGACTGCGTGGCGTGACTGCGAGCCCGTCGCCGCCTCCGTTGAGGGCCTCCGCCGCTGCCTCCACCATGGACCGCTGCCGCTGCCTCCGTCGAGAACGAGACGCGCCGCCGCCAACTACTGCCGCTTGGTGTGACCATGAGCCCGCCGCCGCCTCCACCATGGGCGGCCGCCGCCGCACTCACGCCTGAGCCGAGGAGCGGAGCCGCGGTGGAGCTTGGTCTGTGTACGCGAGGAGCCGAGGAGAGCCAAGCAACGACTTGCGTGCTGGCCCTTTGATTAGACGGGATGACACGCGGCGTCCATCGGCGGGGGAGCGCACGCGCGCGGCGCTGCGCCCGTCGTCTACCCAAGTTTTTTTCCTCTTTGTTTGCCCTATGTCTTTCTTAATTCCTGTGGCCACTTACAGCGCTGTTTTGACAGCGTTGTTGAAGATTCTCTTGTTTCTCTTTTTTCAAATATTCTAAAAGGTATAGATTACCACCCTATTTAGTCTACTGCGCTCTGATTTAGACACTTTCCTTGCCACCTCTTCCCACCATGCTCTGATATAGATGGGGTCAGCCTGTGACTGTTGCTGCAGCTGAGCGAAATTTTCCCAAGAGAAGATTTTGATCACAAACCGCCTTAGCAAAAGGGCAACACAAACAAAGATGGAGGCCGGTTACACAGTGCTCCTGGTGTGGCCACCATCTTTTCTGTAGGTTGTGCGCGGTAAGAATTTTATCTTACACCAAAATCTAGGCGAAGACCTTACATTTGTTCTCCACTTGTGCTTTCCAAATAAAATCATTATGGAAGAAAACGATGGAGCCTTTGATAGAAGCTAGCTGCGCAACGACACTGCACTGATTAACATGCATGCATGCTAATTTTCCTTTTGCAGTGTTTGTTCTTTATATTTCAGGACCAATGGCGGGAGAGTAGATCAATATGCATGCATGCTACCATAGAATCAGAAATGTTTGATTGGCGATCTTAATTCATGGGCAAAGTAGTCGTATATATGGGAGTAGTTGTGTTGTGAGTGTGTGTTTCACCTGATTTGACGTACATTTGGTAGCTAAATTCTCTAGCAGTATATATGCAGATATATATTTATTTATATATCTGGGGGTGCCATGCATGGGGCCTCTTCGTCGCGATATATATGATGATGCTAGGATGCACGTGAAAAGTGTAAACAGTAGTCGATGGTGGCGCATGTGATGCTAGGTGCTGCCGCCCCGTTTTACGTACAGTACCACACAACCACCTCTGTTATTGGCCCGGACGGACGGTCGACAGCGCCTGGCCGTTCGTGATCGTCCTTCCAATAATGTCGATCGATCCGATCCATCAATAATAATGTGTCTAGTCTAGCGTGAAGCCACACAAGTTTTTACACTTTCATTTCCCAAAACGCAGATATATATTTGACTGTTTGAAGGTGGTTTTAATTTAGTTATATCTCAGTACCAGAAAAGGAATGACATAGTTCTAGATTTATCATAAGTCAAACCATAACATGCATATATATTTCATGAAAAGGAATGTATATAGACTCACATACATATATAGTAGCTAGTAGCATTAAATTTATCATGAAATATATTTTATAGTATACCGGTTTGATACAATAATTAAGATGATTTGTCTTAGGATTGGACGTATTAATGTAGAATTGTAATTAATATTTAGGTGGTGCTATAGATCAAACCCCATGGGTGATAGATTGGCTCCCATCATGTCTCATTATTAGGCCAATCTTTTGTAAGGTAGACGATTTGCTTGTTAGCAACATGATTGTGGTGAGTGGTGACTTCCAGTGCGCATGATTTCAAAATCTAGGGTTAGAGTCATGTAGGTTCATATATATGCATGGTGGACATGCATATGCGGGATTAATCGTAGTATATATACATGAGCTTTTTTGGGTAGAGTGAAATAAAGCTTTGGTAGTGAAAGTGTAAAAAAGGTTATGTCGTTTTTTTACAACAAAAAGGTTAAGTCGTTGACGAGTCCATACAATCGTCAATAACTTAGGAACCAAATAATACACATACAAATTGTATGTGTATTTGGTTCCTAAGTTATTTTGGTATTCTCATGCTATGACTCCTAAGCCCTGAAATTAAAGATGCATATCCCTAAACTATTCAAGGACCTTTAATTTCAATCCAAAATGAAATTGATCCGCATGGCACACTTTCAGTATGGAAGTTGGCCGACATGTGGGCCTATTACAACAATCTAAGTTATACTTTAGCCTCTCGCCATATCTGTCTCTCTTTTTCTCGATCATGTTTCTCTCTTATCTCTTCAAACAACTCATACTCACACATCTACCCTAGCTCACTTCTCCTTAAAAAAAGGTTAGTAAAGTGTGACAATGCTAATTAGGGCTTGTTTGTTTAAATTGGCTTTTGAAAATCTACAAAGTTGGCTTCTAGGAAACGAAATAAAAATTGAAAAGCACACTAAGATGAGCTTAACTCATGGATTTTGAAGTTCTAGATTGAGAAGCTAAAAAATCATTAGAAACCAATAGAAAAAAGTTAACTTTTTTTAAGCAAAAAACTAAGTCTAGGCCTTGGTCTCTTCCCTTAAAAATTGCAAACTTTCTCACTCTCTCCATCACATCAATAATCTTTGTCCGCATATGGAGCATTAAATGTAGATAAAAAAATAACAACTTAGAAAGTTTGTCTCTAATTTATAAGACGAATCTTTTAAACCTAATTAGTCCATAATTAAATAATAATTAACAAATACAAATAAAATACTATAATATTTTAGAATTCTAGCATTCCATCGAAAGAACAAGACGCTAGTTGGGCGGCACCACACGTGTGAGGAAAGTTGCGTGTAGCTAGTAGCTAGCTAGCTAGGGCCTAGGGGCTGGAGTACTAGACAGCACAGCAGCAGTCAGCACGTACGTGCCGGCGGCGGCCCAATGAACCCATATCCAGCCCGGCCCGATCGACTTGGTACCACCCACCGCCTCTTTGCTGCTGCCGCTGCTTTCCGCTAGTATATGATATGATGATGATAGTCACCGCACCGCGCGCCTCCATCTCTCTAGCTACCAGTAGCGCAGCTCGCTCTCATCTCTCTCTCTCTCTTCTTCCCCTCGATCGATCCTGCGCCGGCAGGCATGGATCTACCACCCATGGACCATGCATGCGATGCATCTATATATGTCGATCGTCCCTGGGGCCAAGCTGGGGCAGCCGGGCGGGGTTTAATTTTGTGGCGGCGCCGGCGCCGGCCGCGCGCGGCAATCCATCCACCCTAGTACTACTACTGCCCCCCTGCCCCTCCTCTTGGATCGATCGCCGGCCGCATGCAGCTCCATGGCTCCGGCCATCGTCTATTTATAGACCCGGCCTCATCTCTCTCGTCCCTCTCTTGAAGCTCCCCCTCTAGCTCTGACCCGATCCGCGTCTCCCCCCTCTGCATATCTCTAGATCTCAGTTCACACACACATACTCGATCTTACTCTATCTGTGCAGAAGATTAGATCTTATTAAGGGATAACAAAAAAAAAAACACAAGCAAGATGGTGGCCATGTTCTCCACAGGCTTTCTTGAACTGTGAACTCGTGCGTGGGTAATTAATTGTTATTTGGGCACACAATCTCTGGATTACTATAGTCTCGCCGTGTTGATGGTTCAAGAAAGTCCTTGGAAAATATGGTGCACACGTCTTTCTTATACGAGACCGTTTGTTCATGATAGATCTCCTATATATATGTTTTACCTGCTGCGGCTACCTACCTAGGTAAATCTATTTATCCGTCTTAATTTATATGTTCGATTACTATGATGCCCACGGCCGGCCGGCCCGCCCGCATAATAATTATTCTTCAATTCCTCAATTATTATGCGTGACTGCCCTTAGCTTGAGTATATAGCTGCTAGCTGTTTGATTCATTTTGCCCTATATATTCCATCTCCAGCAACTCGATCCATCTTTTGCAGGGCATATGCATGCATGCGCGGCCATGCGTAGCTGCTAGCTGGATCGGCCGGCCGGATCGAGTACATGCATCCATGCATCTTGATCTGTCTTCATTTTGGACACCTCTTATATATAGGTATGTGTCGTAACCTGTTTTCAGCATAATTCTTCGTGATTGAGATTATCGTATGCATGCACATCACACATGCATCATCTTGTTGTTGCCAGATTCTTGATTCTTCTTAATTCACCGTATTAACCTGTTTTCAGCATAATTATGATGCATGCTATAGGTATGTGTGCGTTATCATCATCATCATCATCTCTTCTTCTTTTGGCATCATATCCACCACTTTCCAATATAATTCGCCAGATCCGGCCTTTCTTTTCAATTTAATTTATATATCCTCTGGAACCTTTAATTGCCTCGACTTTTATTTTTCTTATTGATTCTTAACCTCTGATGGAATTTTCTATAGTTCTATTATGCGTGTGTGCTTTCCTATACCATGTCATCGTTTTGGGACCCTTTGGAAATTAATGTGAGATTTTTCTTGTTTCATGCGCCTTTTTTTTCCCTATGAAAATTAAATTGATTCTCGTTGTTGTGTTCCAAATATGCATGGCTCTGTTTGTTATTGTGCCAAAAAAAAGTTCTAGAGAATAGACTCATCGTTTAGTTAGTTCGTCAGCCAGGGACTAACTAACTGATGCAATGCTCTATTTCTTGCATAAATTTATTTATGCATGAGACAAATACTAGGAAAGCCTAATAAGGCTTAAATGTCGTAGGTATATATTTCCAGACCTGTCTCTTTTGTAAAATTGTGGATCGGCAGGTGTGGTTAGTTTACCGTACCTGCATGCTTTACTATGAGATCGATACTACACAGCTTATTGCCAGATGTATTCATGGATCGTTGACCTATATATGCATGCACAGAGAGACTGAAAGAGAAGCTTGTGAACCATGAAACTATAGAATGGAACTGGTGGCGCCCTCCTCCTACCTTCCAATGCATCAACCGGGCGGTGGACCTACGTGGACCTCACCTCGATCGGCTGTCATCCATCCATTCTCCATGACCATGAGAGCTACTAGAGCTACTCCTTCGGTCAAAAAAATGTCACATAAAGATTAATTTGTTGTGGTTAAACTTTTTATCAGTTTGTTAAATATTAGCAGCATTTATATATCTAAATATATAATTGTGCACCGTCCACATGTAGGACGATTTTGCAGCCCAACCCATAAGCCCAATGATTGTGCAACGTCGATCTCGGATTGAATCAACGGCCGAGAGTGCTTCTTGGGGAAGTATAAAAGCAAAAAAAAAAAAAAAACTACACACTTGTGACATCAGAGAGAGCTGTTGCTGCTCGTGTGAGAAGAAAGAGCAGAAAACACACCACAACAAGAGAGAAGAGAGGAAGAAGCATAAGAAGGGAAATATGTCCAGATTTGGTGTTGGGAACCGATCTTCGTCGGTACAGTAGTGATTGGAGGCTCAAACATGGTTGGATTGACACCAAACTTGGTGAGCTCGTTCCTCACATAGAGTACTTCGATCTGTTAAGTTGGTTTGAGGATTGGTTGAGTAGAGCATCAGATTTGAGAGGGGTTTTGTCAGTTTGCGTCACTGTAGTTTCAGCACAGAGCAGTTTTGGTGGATGATTTGTTTGAGGGGTCATATGGTGTCCGATTGAGATGAAATTAGGTCAGTGGTTAAGGGACTAATGGATCCACTTGCCTACCAAAATTTGTGCAAAGGAGAGCCGTAGTTTGGGTAATATGAACTGATTACTGAGGTGGACAGAAAATCTATAACTTCTCTGTTTGGCTGCTGTTCTTCCTAGTTGCAATTTGCTATAGTTAATATTAGTTGCAGATGGTTGGTGTGTGTTGCTGCTGGTGTAATCTTTAGATGATCTAGAGAAGACTCTTTGTACGATTATAGTGCAAGTTTGGTTTGGCAGAGAGTGGACCGGTTGGTCCCGTGGTTTTATTACTCTGCGTATCTGTTGGTAGATGTTATCCTCACGATTCATCACCAGTTGAGAGATTATTTGTGCCTTGTTAGGATCCCTAATCCCAACAAAAAATTGTTCATCTATTAATCTTATTATATTAATTATGCATCATAAATGACATTCTTTAGGTAATGGAGTAGACTGGACTATAGAGGAGGTAGGAGTAGGCCGGAGTAGCTGCTACTGCTATGCACTGCAGCGCGTTGCTGCTGATTTACTGTTGGGCTACTGTACCTTGTTGGCCCAGAAAGATAGATGGCGTGCACCAGTGAAATGGCACGAGCAGACATCCCACCAGTTCTCCTCCTCCAACCCGCTGCTGCTGTCTCTCTGTGTGTGTACGACGATCCATGATCAATCCATCCATGGACATGGAGCTGAGAAGAAGAAGAGCAGCTGCTGCTTTTCATTCATTTTTTTTTCCCTCATGTCCCGTCGATCCTGACCTGACGCTTCATTCCCACCTGCATCTGCTGCACTCTACTGCCCGGCCGACCCTTCCTTTTGTATTCTTCGTCTCCTCTCGCATCTCTATTACTGTATCTCTCTCCCGAATGCTGCTTGCATTTCTTTCTCGTCTCACTATGCATTTCTTTCTCTTCAGTTCAGTCCAGTTCAGAATTTCAGATTCATGCATCAACAATGCACTCCGTATGTGCATCAACGATGTCAGTCTCCAGCGAAGCAATGCAAGCAGGCATCTGCAAACTACTACTATCCCATATTTGGAAATCTGAAGCTGTCGTGCCACTTCTTTCATTCAGACACTTGACTGAAACTGAAACTGAACCCAATAATTGGCACACCAATGCTCACTTGCTCCATGAATGAAAGGGAAAGGAAAGGAGCCAGCTCCTACCACCACCACCATCATCATCCATGGTTCATTCACCACTGCATCGTCGATTACCACTAGTACAATGCAATGCAAGCAGGCAAGGCAGATGAATGAAGTGACACAACAATGCAAGCCCCTCTGCTACTTCTGCCTGCCTAGTAGGATAGCCGCTGTTCGACCATGGATCTCTGTCCCTGCGTTGCCTTGCTCCATCAGTCGCCTTGCTGCTTTCACTGTACTGGATCGATCCATCGTCAGAGATTCAGAATTCCATGCCATGCCATGCTCCGTCAGCTGCTGCTGCTGCCCCTGCCCCTGCTCGTGCTCGGACCATGCATGCCAACAGCAATAGCATGCACACATTGATGCCTCGCTGCGTCTCACCTTTCTTTTCATGCATGCACAAGCTGCAGAGAGAATTTTCCTTGTGTGTTTTCTAGTG
This sequence comes from Cymbopogon citratus, assembly GCA_031170775.1. NCBI lineage: Eukaryota > Viridiplantae > Streptophyta > Magnoliopsida > Poales > Poaceae > Cymbopogon > Cymbopogon citratus. The sequence goes on from DXKC01044191.1 coordinate 8,007, forward strand.
GAGTAGCTTGCTCCACCAACTTGCTCACCTCTGCTGCTGTATAGGAGTACTACATGTAGTACTCCGTATCTTCATGGGTTTATGTTCCATGATGATTATTTAAGTTGACCACCCCCCTGAATCATTTAGTATCTCTGATGTCGAGCTGCAGCTGCTAATGCGTTTCAGTTTTGTTCTCTGACTGTCGGGCAGGGCTTCACCTGACTCTGACTGATCATTCCCAATTGATTCTGCTGATGATATATGAAATAATTGATTGGTCTGAAATTTGTGGGTTCAGTAATGCAGCTCAGTAGCTGTTAGCGAAAAAGCAAGTGTGGTGGTGGTCCCGATGAGATATATCTACACATAAGTAAGTACAGATGGATGAATATATAATTCAGCTGCAAACAAAGATATAGCTTCAGACATCTGAACATAATCATGCATGCTGGCTGCCATCTCAGACATACATATATGCTCTGTAGTAGCATAGCATGCACTGAGTGACTACATGTATGCAGGCAGCTTCAAGACGTAGTTTGGTGCGGACATGACACTCTAACATGAACAGAGAAAAAGAAAAAGATTTGGTTTGGATAGCAGTCACAGTCCATTATGCAATCAGATCAGACATCACGTACAGCTTTATTATTTTGCTTATTAGGTGCAGGGTTGCTCTCATTCCATCCAATCAGCACTCATTCATCAGCAATCACCCTGCCTACCGCTGCCGGGCATAGAAATTAGAAATAAGAGGTCCTGAAAATGACCATGAATTAGTGGAAAGTGAGAAAAGGGAGGGGAATGTGGGCAGGAAAACATCATTGTGGAGACCGAATTGCTAGCTTTTTGCTTCTCTTGAATTTGTAGCTAGGTAGGTAGGTGTACGGCGTGTGATAAATTAATCGATCTTTACCATACGATTGATATGATGAGCCGTTGCTGTTGGTCATTGCCATGTTATTATGCAATGCATTATTATGTTTTATCCCTGTCCCAAAAAGCCATTAAGCCAACCATAAAGCAACACATTATTACACAGCAAAGCTTGCATGCCCACCAACTTTGCTTTTTCTGTTGTTTACTTGTTGGATTGGGCATGCAATGCAACTAACTTTTTGGTTTCATTTGTTTTCTAGCTCTTGCTTCTCGATGTGTTTGCTAACCTCTCTTGCTCTGCTGGAGTGCAGTGTCAGTGTCCAGTAGTGTCCAAACAGACACTCCGGTCCGGCCAGCAGAGCAGACAAAACAACTGCATGCAGATGCATGGATCTAGTATTAGCTAGTGAATGAGTGATGGAATGAGGCTGGATCGATCGATCGGATCAGAGCAGAGCAGTTGGTTAGTGATGCCGACCAGCTATGTTTATGTACTTCCTTTGGGCCTTGTTCTCTTCACCTCCAAATTCTAAATTTTCTCACCCTTTCTCCATCACATCAATCTTTGGCGCATACACAGAGTATTAAATGTAGATAAAAAATAATAATTACTTATATAGTTTGTCTCTAATTTGCGAGACGAATATTTTGAGTCTAATTAATCTATAATTAGATACTAATTATCACATACAAATGAAAGTGCTACAAGTTAGGAAAAATTGCAATCATCATCATCTCTATCGTCCATCCACATGCACATCGATCGCATTCCCCCGTACGTACGTGTGTTGTGTTTCTCACTGCTGGCCTGGCTCTTATTATTATGATCATCATCAGGGGAAAGGAAGACATTCTCTGCGTCCCCGGCCCCCTTGTCAACCTAGCTCTCTTTTAATAGTTCATCATCAACTATAGTGTCTGCATGGAGGCACTGCTGCAGTACGTACATGAGTAGTGCCAATAATTAAATCAGGCAGCCAACAAATTCGGTGTGATATATACCTCCAATATACAATTACGTGCTCCATAACGCAAGGCCGCCGGTTTAATCTTTATGTTTTCCTTTTTCCTTTGAAACATAGTACAGAAGTATAGACATATACTCACGTAAACATGCATATAGGTATAGCCTACTCGTATGAGATTGACAGCATCCCCGGGAGGCAAATTTTTATATTGATGAAATCAATAGCGGACCTAGCTAGTATAGAGACGACTGAACCTAGCTAGGCGAGAGTAGAAGAGTTACAGCTAGCAGACGAAGAATGCAAACCAACATGGAAGCTAGAAATTTACATCGATCGGTGGATTTTTATTTTTATTTTTTTGTTTTCATCGGGGTAGCCATGCATCTTAGTGCGTTAATTAATTGCCTGCTGGCCGCTCTTGTCGCTCCACGTAACTGGTTGTCTTGTGCACCAGGCCGCTCTAGAAACTTTTTTCTCAATCACGCAAAAGGCTTGCGCGTTTTTGTATTAAGAGGAGAAAATTTGAATACAAGTACAGGTGCAGGTGCTCGGGGGAAAAAAGAACTTGACGCACGCCCCCCAACCCAAGCCACTAGATGCGCGCTAGTCTATTACTCGCTGAAGAAGACAACCTAGGTCCTTTGCACCAGCGTGGACCCATAGCTCAGCCTGTTGCCTGATGATCCCCTTGATTGCTTGAATGTTCGTCGTGGCGCCGCGGAAGCATCGGGCGTTGCGTTCTTTCCACACTTCCCAGGCGATGAGGGCAAGCAGCGAGTCCGCGCCCTTGGCGTAGGTCGGCGGCCACAGTTGGCGCCAAGTTTCCATCCAATCAACGATTGTTCCTGTGGGTTGGAGCTGCAGATTTGCCCCGAGAAGTGCAGCTGTCTCGAACCAGATTTGGCGGGTGAAGGAGCATTCGACGACAATGTGGTCGATTGTTTCTAGACGGCCGCTCTAGAAACTACAGTCCATACCATTTGGTATGCCTTTTAGAAAGCTATGATAACCTCTAATTGAATGACAACTTTCTTATGTAGGGCTACGAGGACAGATGGAGCTGTCATGTTGATCTACCTTATCTTTTGGAAAGCTTGTCTGAGCCAGTATCTGAAGTGTTGTCTGGTCTATCTAGTACTCTATGAACTACTATTTATTTTACTATTGCAGTTCTAAAAACA
>DXKC01044484.1:0-11652 GCA_031170775.1 Cymbopogon citratus
TTGTTTGTTCGTATTGCTCGTCCAATATTTGTTAGTTCATTGCGGCATTTGAAGCAGGTTTAGGTGTGAATTGAATAAACCAAAAGATGTCGTCGCTAAGATGAGGGATACAAATTGCACAAGCATCAGAAGGTTCAATACCAAACTATCATGTTCATGGCCATATATGACCAAGTGCAGAGATAGATAGATACGACGCAAAGAGAATATACATTGATTAATTAATCAGAGATATATGCTAATAATATATGTAACAACCAAAATCTATAGTTATTGTTTGATGCGAACAGAGCATGCATGTTTTGTCTTCTTCCTCAGCTCACCCAAACCTCCGCAAGGCAGGAGCACAGTGGCGTGGGGATGTGCAGGAGCCCAGCGGCGCGAGACGAGATGGCGCACCTGCTCCCGTTCACCATGCTGGTCACTAACACCATCCGTCATCGAGGCCCGTGGGGGATGTGCAGTAGAGCGACGACGCCGGGGGCGGCGACTGCCCAGTCCACGGTGAGCTCGTGTGCCCGTGCGACCGTGCCGGAGACGAGCTCTCCAGCGAGCATAGCCTAGATCCACGCGAGACAAGGCCTGATCTGCGCTATGAAGCTTCTGACTCAGCTCCATCCTCAAGGCCATCACCATCGATGCTCCGGTGAGATCTGCGGTGCTTTCATGGCTTCGAGGGCCCAGTGCCGCAGGAGGAGACGCGAGGGAAGGAGGCAAGGGCGGCGGGGGAATGGAGGTGCGGTGCATGACCGGAAGAGAGGCGAGGGGCGGCTGTCGAGCTCATGGCCGGCAAGGCCCAGCGGTGAACTCATCACCTCATGCGTGCCCTGACTCGCGTGGAGGCTGGAGGAAATTGGGTCGGGGGAAGCAACACATGTGAAGACCGAACAAAACAAAATAACGATTCGCTTGTGTAATGAGTGGCAATGCGGGTAATTTCACCCCAACTCCACGTCTAGTCTATTTTGGTATGTTCTGGAGTAGAAGAGGTGCTCCAAAAATTTGTACTGGGGCTCCAAAAACTCCATGGAGTTGGGCTGCTCCAATGTTTCTAGAGTTGGGGTGTTTGGCTAGCTCCACCTAGCTCTGGCCTGGAGTTTGGCTCTGGAGCCATGCCAAACACACCCTTAGTTGACAGTTAAAATTGATAGTTAACTGCCATCAACACTCTATTTCATCCGAACTGGCGGCGGCGCGACCCGGTGTCTATGGCAGTGATTCTGGTAGGTTTAGCAGTGGTGGGCTGGTGGGAGGTCTCGATTTGGTGCGTACGTGTGGTGGAGTACTTCGAGTGGAATACGGCGGTGTCCAGAATCCTTCTCGACCCGAGTCATGGGGGTGCAGCGCAAGCGTGGTGGCATTGGTAGGGAAGCTCCTTCGACGGTCATGATTTCATCTGGTTCCTGCTAGCTCCATTGATGTTCTTCCTCAACACCCGTTGGACAATGACGTAGAATTGGTGCGTGTAGAGATAGGCAATTCTGAAGTTCTAGTGGCTCTGTATCCTCTTTGTCTCGGCTCTCCACTTCCTGACCCTATGGCTGTGAGCAGATTTTGGGCGAGCGTGTAGTAAATTGTTGTTGCAAAGGCTAGCCAGTACGCTGCACACAACATGTTTGATGATATGCCACTTAGGGACTCTGATACAATAGGTGTGATCTGGGATGAGGAAATGCAACATACATTTGACCAACATGGTTTACTGAAAGAGCTAGCTCATTCCAGTGAGCACATGAGTTTCGATGGGAACATACCAAGTGCTGAGCTTGTCAGTCAGGTGGTGTGGGACGAGGAGTTACTACAAGCAGAGCTACTCGACAGAATGCATTGCACGGATGTTATCTGGGATGAGGAGTCACATCATGGCTTTGGTTCACATGGCCTATTGCAGCAGCATGGCAAGTAAGATGCCAATAATGGGTTGTTTGATGAGTTGTTCCGTGGACTTCACTGTCAAGGTGCATTAGTGCAGCAAGAAGCTATATTTGACGAGTGCTTGGTTGTTAGCAATGATCGGCTCACTCATGGCACTGACATGGATACTATAGATAAATTGTTTGATGATATGCCCCTTGAGGTTAGATGGGATGAGGAGATGCAATCTGACATTGACACACATGAAAGCTTGTTGCAGTGACTAAACTTGAGTATGGATGACAAGAAAACAAAGCACATTGTCTGGCTCAATGCAAGTACAGTGCTTACCCCTGTCAGCACCTTAGGTCTTCTCAAGCAATGTAATGGCTCCACTGATCAAGAATTGGATGATTGTCCTAGCAAGGTTGTGGCTAGGGATGAAGATTTGTTTCATGACAGTGATCTGTATGATGGATTGCTGCAGCAACTAGCTCTTGGTGGAGAGTGTTGGGATGGTAAGAAGATGATCTGTATACCTCCCTCACTAGGAAACAAGAGGTCTGATCCTGAAATTGGTAGGACAGATTCTCAGGTTTCAGCATATGCATTCAGTGAGATAGTTGTCCTTTCGATACGGTAAGAAACGATTGATGCTTGTAAATTCCTCACTGAAGTGCCATGTCAAGAGGACAAACAGCAACTATTTGAGCAGATCATGTTTGGGGTTGCTGCTATATCCAAAGGACATGCACATGTATTGTTCAACCAAATATCTCATAATGAAATAGCCGCAACACATCTAGAGCAGGCTGTCTTCAGCACATCGGGGCTGTTCAATGATGATGCCACTGAGGTGTTGGTTGAAACTTTTGGACAGGTTGTGTGGGATGAAATGCTTGCTGCTACGACACTTACCAAGGTTCACTGCAGTACTCAGCTCAAAGTGGAAATTACTTCGGCGATGAAAAGAAAGTTGAGTCTGTGGATGCTGTGATATCATAGGGAGCCTCACATCCGATGTTTGAGGCAATGTCTTGTACAATCATGGTTTGGAATGATGACTTGCTGAATGGCCATGAATATCAGGAGCAAGTGTTGTCTACATATGCAGCCTTCAGCAGGATATGTGCTGATGTGGACAAGCAGAAAATGGATGGATTGGACAACTGCAAGAAACTGTAGGTTTATCTTAACAATAGTGAGGTGTTTGCTGAACTCATATCAGAGTTGTGTGGGATTCCGAGATGCTATCTAACATGGACAAATATGGTCTGTTACAACTACTAGCCTTGGGTGTGCTTACACATGTCAGTACCCCACCTCATCTTCATAAGCAATCTCAGATTGTGGAATATTTTGCTGGAAGCAATGGGATTCCAGATGTTGAGCAAGAGGTCGACAGTATGACCCTCCATGCTAATGACTCATCACAGTCCTTGGAGTTTGGAGTAGTGCTACATTGTGCAGGGGGCGTGGTAGGCCTCTTGTCCAAAGAATATACTACCCATCTCTACGAGGATCATTTATACCATACCTATTATGGAGCATGTTCTAAGCATGAAATGAAATGTGATTGCAATCACTTGGTTATCTTTGATGACGAGCAAGGTATATGTGGTGCACAGTATGTGATTGATGAAAGGCCACCATGGAGGCGAAGTGCATTTAGCCCAAGAAATGATGTTATGACTACTGCTCCCTCATTGTTTCATCAAATACCTTCATCGGATCCAAATGATTTCAGTCCTTGGAGTTCAGCTCGGTTTTCAATTGTTGGTCTGTAAAAAATTTCAGCACAGTGACCACTCTAATCACCGAACTATTGCTGCAAGCAACTATGACATTGAGTGGATGTGGTATTTAGGATGTTTAAATGTGCCACGAGATCCAGTGGCAATCATAACTGCTTCACTCTAACCATTGCTTGGGGACAAGCAATATTTTGTGGGGGCAGTAATGTCATGCGTGGTATTATAGAACATTTGGGTTGAAATATCATAGGCTTTGGGCCTTGTGGTGGGCTGATAAGTTATGTATCAGTATTGAGTAGCAGCTATAAAGGGAAGAAGGAGAAGACTGAGAAGGGAGAGAAAATATTCAAAAAGGAAGACGGGTTAGGAAGGTGTTCTTCCTCCTCACTATCGAGAGCCTATCCTCCGATCTCCTCTGTGATTCACTCACATCACCGGGTTGATCTCACTGGCAGCCATGGGTTGTGTTGACGATAGTTATACCATATTTTTACCCCATCAAAACAGTCAACAAGATATTCTTTCTATGAGGAAACCACCAAACACATAGTGACTTAGGTACAAATAACTTGGTTCCACATGTACTTGTCATTATTTGGTTGCAGACACTCAGAGCAGGTACTTTTTAGTGTCTGGAAGCTCTATATAAAGGTTGGGCAACAAACCAAGTTTGGCCAAATGACAAACCAACTTCACATTCATCAATATCATAGCTTCTGGAGACAACGTGCAAAAGATGAGCACAATGATGGGGTCGGCCAATCCCACCATTATGGGCCCAGCACCACCATTGTGCTTAGAATTGCATGAGGAAGCCACCCACAGAAGATGGACCCTTGGTCCTACCAAAGTGGGGTCGGTCGACCCCCACTTGGGTGCTTCCCGGCCACTGCTAGATCACCAGGATCCTCCCAACACAGTCCCAAACAAGTGCCACCCTTGGATCACAAGTGTGCTTCCTTTCAACGGTACAAGATGAAGTCACATGGATCTATGGACCCACAATAAAGGAACCAAAGTGACAAGAGCACGACCAACACTTGGACTAGGCTCCATGACATGTGGGGACACTCAGCATTGGCCCACCTCACATTGAGGGGGTCGGCCGACCCCATGTGGTGGAACCCAAAGCTCCACTTCATCCCACCGACATATGAAGCCTTTTAGAAGACCTTGGCTGGGCCCACCTGCCATTGGGGGCTCGGCCGACCCCCACCTTGGGCCCAGCCAGGTCGGTTGGCCTCCCACCACCTTACCCATGATGAACATGTGATTGAATTCCTCAACCAATGATCTTAAGGTGGTTATATGGCGGTTTGATCCAACGGTGCATGGTGGAGGTCACGCGGATTGATGACATGGTAGTGGAGTAGCCCCTACTCTACCTCCCACTATAAATACCCCCATAGGCCTTCACTTTAGAGCATGAAACTTAGGATAAAGCCATTCTCTAGTATCTTAGCTATGTTAGTGGGAAGAGAGTGAGGAGCTTCCAAGGAGGAGTCCCGGCCTGTCGGGAGTCTTCTTCAAGGAGCGCCTCAGCGGATGCGAGTCTTTTGTAAGTCTTACATCTGAGTCCTTCTAGTATTTCATATTCTGGTCTGGTACTTTAAGTATAAGAATCATTTTTACTGGCACATTGCCTTAATTGAGTGCTCTTAGCCTTAAGCTTAGCTTAGGGTAGTAAGATCTGGTTTAGATGTGGTGTCTAGACTACATCTTGCCAGTGTGGACTTCTTATCGCAGTTGTGTAGACGTCTAGTGGTTAAGGTGACAGATTCTGCTAGTGTCCTAGAGTTCCTTGCATCTGTTGTAGACAAGTTGACCATAATAGTTGGGCTGCATAGGGTAGCTACTTAGGTGACGGGGAGTTGATAACCTCGTTAACTCAATCCACCTTTTCGGTTATCGCCCCCAGTAAGTGAGAGGTGATATCCTTGACTATACTTAGAAAACCAAGATCAGATATTAGTACTAGTTAGACCTCTCTATCCTATTATCCTAGACCCTTTGTTTCATCACTAGACGACCTTGAGTCTAGTTAGTTCACTTCACGTTCCCCGTGGAAATCATGATACCTAGTGTGAACACATCGCTTTTTCCATAGCCATTGTGTAGCATTCTTGTGTGTGATAAGAAATTGCCAACAAGGTCCAGCACTTTTGGTTGGTGGGTTGATCAGTGGTTCTGCTAATCCCTGGCACAGGGTTATGTGTCGAAACGGTGTCTCTTGGCTTGTGTTGTGCAGGTGTGGAGTCCGAAGGCAGTAGTGACGGTCGGGAAAAGGTCAAGCGGACGTGCCATGCTGACGCACCAGGAGCGGTGAAGGGCGAACTTGGTGGCTTGGACCGAGGGACCAGACGGCCGGGTGCTAGCCGTGGTGGCTGACACTTGGAACTTCGACAAGTGCAAGATGACATGGCGGGGAGCCGTGTGTGGCATGTACTCGCGGTGGTTTGTTGGTTTGGCCTCAAAACCAACGGCGGCGGTGTGGTGGTTTCATCTCAAAACCATCGGCAGAGGATGCATGTGCGGCACGCTACTCATGGCGGCGGGTTTCGCCGGTTTGGGCCTCAAAACCCGGATCGGTCCCGGCGTGGACGAACGGCACGTGGCGGCATCGGGAAGATTGCATGGATGCAAGGCTACCAATGAGGAGGCGCGGTGGCCATCGGATCAAGTTATCATAAGTTGAACAAGTATGCCCTCAGGTGTATTAGTTTAGCTCAAGTTACCCTAGGGGCATTATGGGGATCTCCAAATGTATCAGTTAAATAGAGGTGGAGACACCCTTCTCCCCTCACCTCTCCCATTTTGTGTTTTCTCCTTCTAGAGTTAGGTTTTCATCTCCCTCCCCCAAGGATTAGCTAGGGAGAGGTCACCCGAACTATTTGTGATTCGTGTTCATAGGAAGCACACCCCTTAGAGTGTGCGTGCCCTCTAGGCTTTTGGAATTATGGCTAGAGTTTGCGATTGAATCGTGTTCTTGGTGTTCTTCATGAGTTCATCTTTTCCCTCTCCGAGAACCTTGCGATTTCTTCGTTTCTAGAGTATTTTGATCCGAATCTTTTGTGCTGACTTGATCTATGAAGTGAGTAGAGGCTTTCCACCGTAGGAATTGCTCTAAAACCTCATGAGATCAAAGATTCTTGGATTTGTAGCTCTAGGTCCCCCAAGATCCATTTTGCCTCCCTTTTATGAAATTTTGAGTTCTACTCCAATCTGAGCGATGATCTCTTAGAGATAGCTCTCCAATACCACCAGGAACCTACTGTCAAAATTTGATTGCAATTGGATTTGATTTGGAGCAGATTTAGGGATTTTTGGATCTTGCCCAAGGGGTGGCTGCAGGAACCGACCAAGCCGGTTGGGCAAGTCGGCTAGGCCGACTGACCCGGCTGGGCCGGCTCTCTGGGTCGGCTAAGCCAGCTGCGCTGCTCTCAGCCAGCCAGGTCGGCTAGGCCGACTGGGACTGTCGGCTAAGCCGACTGAACCGGCTAAGCCAGAACCCAGAACCGGCCTAGCCGACTGGAGCAGGGCAGGTGCTGTTTCTTGGTGTTTTGGTGCTGCCGGATTCCAATTCTCGTTCCGTCAGTTCCTATGAGTTGCTATTTCTACCGGAAACTTTTCTGTCCGGTGCTGTTTGGATTTTAGGGTTAGGTGATTGAGCCAAGGACCTCCATCTCTCTCTTTTGAGAAGAAGAAAAATTTGAGGCTCCTATTCACCCCCTCTAGTCGCCTATTTGGTCCTTCAATTAGTATCGGAGCCCGTTAAGGATCACTTCCACCTTAGTCGGTCCGTGATCCGTGAGAAGGCGACATGCACAAGTTTTCCGAGAAACCTCCGCCCTTTGATAGGTCCAACTACCCCTATTGGAAGATTCGCTTGTCCATATACCTCCAGGGGTAGATTGGCATGTTTGGGAGATTTGCGAGAACTCCGACTAGGAGGTGCTTCCTGCTCGCGTGGGTCAAGAATAGATTGATGAACACAACGCGAACAGCAGGGCACATAGTCTTCTCTTTCAAAGTCTTTCGATTGCTGAGTTCAAGCGTGTTTTCGATTGTGCGACTGCTCACGAGATCTGGGTGGGGCTTCAGAGCTATCACGAGGGTACACCCCAAATCAAAACCAGACTCTATGAGATGTACATGTGTGAGTATGAGAACTTTTACCAGTTGGAGGGTGAGTCGGTTGATTCGCTTTTTGCACGTCTTCAAACCATTGTGAACAAGATGAAGGCGAACAACCCTCAGATGCCTTATGACGATCATCAGAGAGCACTTAAGCTTCTATATGCTCTAGATCAGAAGGTGTGGGATGTAAAGGTGTCAGCGATCCAAGAATCGCCCAACTACTACACCCTTACCGTGGATGAGCTGTTCAGCAAGCTCAAGTCCACTGAGATCGACATCCAAACCCAGGCGAAGATCAAGAACCCTTCTGCCCCAACTCCTTCAATGGCTCTGGTGTCTAGTAAGGGAAGTTCAAATTCTTCTGACACTTCACACTTGTCTTTTGCCTTGTCTTCTTTGTTGTCTGTCATAGAGGAGCAGCTGGAGTGCCTTGGCGACGACGAGTTGGCTTTGGTGATCGGACGGTTCTCGTGGTTCCACAACAACCGTCTGAACCACCGACGTGGTGGCCAAAAGGAAGGATGTTTCGGGTGTGGAGATCCCGACCACTTCGTCGCCAACTGCCCCAAGAAGGACAAGGGCTATGACAAGTACGACCACTCCAGACGCAAGGACAAGCAGGAGTACTACTCCTCCAAGCACAAGGAGGAGAACTTCGACGCGAAGGCGTATCAGAGGAAGCTATTCCATAAGTTCCAGGAGAAGCAGCAGGTGTGCATCGCCTCCATGAGCGACGTCAGCGACTCCGACAATGACGACGACAACAAGTCAAGAGAGGAGAACTACGTCAACGAAATTTGCTTCACCACCGTCTCCAACCACGGAGGATACTGCACCATGGCACTTGGTGATCAGGAGACGGGCGACGCCGACCAGTCTGAGGAAGAGGTACCTCCCACTTTCAACTCAATCTCTGCTGAAAATAATGCTCTGCTTGAAATGATGTATAACATGGAGCTTGGTTTCAAGCAAGCTAAAAGGGAAAGAAAGGATTATAAAGAGTAACTTAGCATAGCATTTGAACAACTTGAAGAAGCTAAAAAGAATCAGGTAGTTGTGTCTGATGAAGCTGAATGTGATGCTTGTTCTGTTCACATGACTTAACTGGTTAACTGGCAATCTAAGTATGCTTCCTTGCTTGAAAAATTTGATGAAGCTACTGCACAACTTGTTGCTTTACCTGATTGCAAATCTTGCTCTCTTTTGCGTGCTGAGGTTGAAGAGAAAATTGCTAGAATTGCTTTGCTTGAGAAGTCTAGTGCTATTGCTGCTAAGTGTGCATGCTGTGAAGCCTTGAAAATAGAAATTGGAAATTGCAGACATGATAAGAGCAGGGTCGAAGAAGAAAACACATTCCTTTGATTCATGTTGAGCTGGTTGTCCTGTAATGAGCCCCAGCTTGGGATGATGATGAGTCAGTTCAGGAGGGGAACTGACACATCGAAGTAGGCTTTGCTGTAGGTGGGAAGGGTGCAAGTATGTTTGGGAAGGTTGGTGAGCATAGTGGTTTGAGCCCGAGTGAGAAACCATCCACAGCTTCCAAGTTGATCAAAATGCCTCCACCTGAGCCTATCCAGTCCCTATCAAGGATGGTGTGTTTGAAGAACCACCTAAGACAACCCCTCAAAAACAAGTGTGGATTCCAAAATCTAACCACCTCAGGAACCCACTTGACACTCTCCCTGACGCGCCGAGTGAGAAAGCTCCCAAAGCCAAGCCTTCTCAAAGAGAGAACCAGAACTACAAGAGAGTGAACCATACACCACCTAAGAGAGAAGTGAGGTACCACTGTGACTACTATGAGAGGAAGGGTCACTTGTTTGAGTTCTGTTTCAGGAGGAAGAGGGATGAGAGGGGTCAGTTTGAGTTGAACAACTGGGACATGTACCATCCTTCTTATGGGGTGCATGAACGGTTCGTTCTGAGGCACACTACTAGGCCTAGAGGTGGAAGGCCTCAAGGTGCTAGGCCTCAGGCTGAGAGACCACGAGGTGGTCGTGCTCGACATGGTTCAGGTCGTGACCAGTATGGCTTTGAGACTCGTGGCGGTGGCTTTGCGTCCTACAGCTCTAGCGGACCACGTTTTTCCCCATGTGGTGATCGCTCTCCCTAGATGGGATGTGGCATGTATAATGCTTTTCCTACTAACTCTTTTGGGAAAATGGGTCAGCACTGGTTTCCTCCTTACTTCACTAACCCCAGTGTTGGACCATTTGCTCACTCTCTGCCTTTTTACTGATGCAGGAGATCGGGTTGGAGAACACGTGGCTCATTGATTTTGGTTGTTCGCGCCACATGACCGAAAACTCAAATTGGTTCTCCAGCCTTAGTCCCATGAAATGCAAGGAGTATATCACATTTAGGGACAACAGTAAGGGTGTTGTCGCGTGGCTCCATTCACTTGAACGATAGTTTTGTCCTAAAGGATGTTGCTTTGGTTTTGAACTTGCACTTCAATTTGCTCTCTGTCTCGCAACTTCTTTTGGATGGGTATGAGGCACGCTTTAAGACCGACTGTTCTTGAGTTTTGGATAACAAAGGTGATCTTATTTGTTGGATTGCTCACTTCGGTCGTGTCTTTCGAGCTGATTTCTCTTGCTCTTTTGGTTCTGCTCATTGTTTGATGGCTAGTTCTTCTTCTAAACTTTGGAAGTGGCATAGGAGACTTGGTCACCTGAGTTTTGATCTACTTGCTAGGTTGAGATCTTTGGACCTAATTCGAGGATTGCCCATGTTGAAATTTGAGAAGGATTTGGTTTGCCATCCTTGTCGCCACAGGAAGATGGTTGCTGCTTCCCACCCTCCTATGAACCAAATCATGACCAAGGAACCCGGAGAAATCCTCCATATAGACACTGTTGGTCCTGCCCGGGTGAGGTCTGAGGGAGGGAAGTGGTATGTTCTAGTAATCGTGGATGACTTTTCGAGGTACTCTTGGGTGTTTTTCATGGAGAGCAAGGATGAGGCATTCCCTCTAGCTCATGATTTGATTCTTCTTTTGCAAAATGAGTTTCCCATGGGTGCCATGCGAGCTATCCGTAGTGACAATGGCATGGAGTTTAAGAACTCCAATTTTGATAGCTTTTGCTCTTCTTTGGGTCTTGAGCGCCAATTCTCCTCGCCATATGTTCCTCAACAGAATGGAATTGTTGAGCGCAAAAACAGAACCTTGGTTGAGATGGCTAGGACGATGCTCGATGAGCATAGGACTCCTAAGAGATATTGGGCTGAAGCCATAAACACTGCGTGCCATGTTTTCAACCGTATTTTCCTCTGAGCTTTTACCAAGAAAACCTCTTATGAGTTGCGGTTTGGTCGAATGCCCAAAGTTAGCCATTTTAGGGTTTTTGGTTGCAAGTGTTTCATCTTGAAGAATGGTAACTTGGACAAGTTTGAGTCACGGTCTTCTGACGGGGTCTTTCTGGGTTATGCTTTGCACTCTTCTGCTTATCGTGTTTTGAACCTGGAAACTAACTGAGTGATGGAGACTTGTGAAGTCACTTTCGATGAGACTATGCCTTGTGCCACTCCTGTCTTTGAACGTGCAGGTGATGATGAGTATGGTGAGTCCGTCTTCATGGTGGAAGAGCAGGAAGATGCCGATTGGGGTGATCCCGAGCTGACTCCACCGGCTGCCCCTGTCGACCCTATGACGTCTACTTCCGCTCACGGCCCCGACCCTTCTTCTTCAATGACTTGGGGGCCGTTTGAGTAGCTTCCTCAGTCTACACCGGCTGTACCTGAGGGAGCACCAGCTGCCATCGAGGAGGAGGCAACTTCTTTGAGGGAAGCGCCGCACTACGTCCAGCGCAACCATCCTCCTCAGATGATGATTGGAGGCATTGACCAGCGAGTCACGCGGTCACGAGCGTATGAAATCTCTCACTTCGCTCATTCAACTTTTGTC
>DXKC01044527.1:0-11281 GCA_031170775.1 Cymbopogon citratus
TTTTATTCATTATTGCCGGCCACGGCATTCTTGTATATACAACTCTTTTCTTCTAATACAAAGATATGCACACTCGTGCGTATTCGCGAAAAAAAGATTTGCTGTTCATAATGCTCTTTGCTAGCCATGAGACCATGTAGATTCGACTGACCGTGATTCTCATGTTTCTAACAAATGCACCGTAGGAACTAACAGTAAGCAAATTGTTTGGTGCAGACTCCAGACCACAAATTGAAACCGTTGCCATCACATTGATTTTTTTTTTCTTTTTGTGTGGTGTTTTCAGGAAGTGCATGAAAGTGTCCATAAGGGAAAGGGTACCTCCTGAGTCGAGACTTGGCAAATGGGATTATTATTATTTATTACGTTCTAAACGAATTGGTGCTAGACATCCCCGCAGCTAAACCCGGCGTCCTTGATCAAAGCATGGGTGGAGCTACAGGCATGCTGCTCTTGCTGCACGCACGAGCTTTGGCGAATGGCGACATTGTTGGCATGTCCCTACTAAACTGCAGGTATGCTACTTTGCTTACTCATACTACCATGCATCAGTGCCAATATCTGCTCCACAGTTTTGGTCATAAACACATGCAAATTAATTAAAGGGAGTAAAGAACAAATTACATCTCATGTTTATGCATAAATCATCACATGTAAGTTATTAATAAGATTGAACAAGGGAAATAGATGATAATACGATATGATGATTTAAAATATTTATGTTGACAAAAAGTTAATTGTGCATCCACATTAATTCTCATCAGATGCATTAGAAAATGATAAATTTTAGAAATCTCACAATAATCATAGATATCTAGCCTTTCATTTGGTAGGCTCGAGTCACCGTTGCCAACTATAAACATTGGATCTATTTGTTTACTAAAAATATCCACACCTGCTATTATGAAGAATGCATAAAGAAATGCTCTAATTTTGCTTCAAAATTACACACATCTGTCATTTTAAAAAATAACTTAAAATTTAATCAACTAAATTTGTATCTAGATAACCCACTTCCTCGATTATGAAAGACAAATCAAAGTAACTCTTTAACTATGCATCTCAACTATACACCTCTATCATCACAAACAATAATTTAAAATAACCATATAATATTTTATTTGAAAAATTATCCACCTGCGACATTAGAAAGGATAATGGAAAGTAACCCAAACGCGTTTGCATCCAAACTACCAATATATGAAATTACAAAATATAATGAAAAATATAAAGTATTAAATTACCCAAATCAGCCAACCTACAAAAAGTTAAAGTATAAAAATATGTCTCTGACCTATATATGAACAATAAAATAAGCTGTCAAGAAAAAATAATCTAATATCTATAAATTTATGTGGTATATACTCTAAAATACACACTTCTACAATTGTTAACTTAAAAGTAAGAGTGATTATATTTTCCACCATGTCGATGTAAACATATACACATTAGGATAAATATTTATTTTATATTGTATCATGTGTGTAAAAATGTTTATAAAAAAGGTGTGTAGAAATGTTCCCTTAACAAACCACACTGATAATAAACTTTCACTTATATTAATACTCTAATACTCCCTCCATACCCATAAAACTTGATATTTTGGAAAAGGTTTTGGTTTAAACATTGGAAATATAAATCATGAATAACTTTCAAGTTTTTGAGTTTAGAAATATGAAAACTATATGAATTGATTTGTCTTCACAAATACTTTTATAAAAGTATGTATATTCCAGTTTTTGATAAATATTTTTAATAGAAAATAAGAAGTCAAAGTTGTACTATGGAGACCGTATCGTTGTCCTAAACGTCAAGTTTTATGGGTATGGAGGGAGTATATAATAAATTCATAATAAGTTGTTATCCACGGCACCTTTATTACCGGCTAAAATAAAATGTATTTATCAATACTGGTATATAAGAATTGAGAGACTAACCTTGGATGTATAATCTTCTTCAACAAAATAAAATATGAAAATTATTAATGAAGTATAAAAAAGCACTAGAAAATCAACTAAACACATTGATTAAAGGAACTGCAACATGTAGACTAAAAGTTGAATTTAAAATATAGTTTGATAATAGAACACAAAAAGTATGGAATAATAACACATAACATAATATTATGTGTCCACTAAATAACAAATCCTATAAGTTGTAAATGGAGGTTTCCAATGAAGGTTTCATGTTAATCTTTACTAGGCCTGCTAGAAAAAGATAATATCTAGAAATCCTTATGTAGTTTAAAAGTGCTATTTATCCTATCATTATAGTTAAGACAAAAAATCTTTATGTAGCAATCAATAAGGCTAATAATTAAAAATCAAAACATAGATTCATGATATCATAATATGTGGATGAAAAAATATCCAACAATAATTAATAAGTTTACCACCATTGAATAGACACTATAAAGTTTCTGGTGTGCCTATTGTGTTACAAAAGGAGCAAAGAGAAAAAAGTATAGTTTAATATAAGTATTATTTACCATCTAGGGATGTTAAAAAAATAATTGTTCCTAAATGTCCAATTTCTTATAAGATTTGACCCGTGCGAGAGCACGGGTTGATGGACTAGTGGTTCCTAACAGGAATGCCCTCAGCTGAGCCTCCAATCCAAAATTAATTCCACTACAATAATAATCTTTATGGAGGCGGCCATTTTTTGTTTTTGAGGAAGGCAAAGCAACCGCCTTCATTCAAAGGACTCCGGTAATGCGCATACCAAAGAGGTAGGTGCTTTGCCCATCTTGGTTAATCAATCAGAAAAAATAGAAGAAACCCGGTGACAAGCCCACCAAGCCCATCCATAGGCCTGGTGAGCTCATCCACATCCGCTACCACCGCCACTACTCGTCGGTGCCTAGAACCTCTCTTGGCCGTGCACTCCGCAGGCATCCAGTCGCCCACTGCCGCAATCGCGTCGATCTGCTCGATGTGACATGCTATGCGACTTTTGCTACTAGAGCTAGGGCAGGACCTGCTGCACGGCTCCCGCCACGAAAGCCGCAGGAGCACAGAGGGAGAAAGAGAGTGAGGAGGGGCACAGCGACAAGGGAGAGTGGCGCCACTAGGGATACTGAGAGTTTGGGAGAGTGAAAGAGAAAACCTAAGTGTCTATATTTATACTCATAATAGCTAATGGGCCTCACCTAGGCCTGTTTGACCTCAGCCTTTCTGGAGGCCAGCCTTATAGTGTGCCTGTCTCTGAGGGTTGATTATAAAGACGGGCCTCTTTAGACAACCACCTCCGAAATAGGGCCATTTTTAGAGGCCATAGCCCTAAAATAACCGCCTCCATAAATAAATTTGACGAGGCGGGCAAATATGACCACTTAGTGGTTAGGCATTTTTGGAGGTGGTTAAATTTTGTGACCGCTTCGGTTAATGTTTGCACATCGCCTTGCAAAATCGTTTGTATAGCAATGTCCTCGTATCAATCAGAGAAGTAATCTTATATAAATATAATAACTAAAACCATCGGGCTATTAATAATTTGGTGGTCTCTAATCACTATAAATATTCTATTCTATAATAAGAAGTGTACCCACACTAGCCATTTCGAGGAAACATAAATAACATCCTAAATATAGGGAAACAACAAACAAGTTATAATATCTTGATGCGTAACAAAAGTTATATTTATCTAGAAAACCAAAACAATTTATAATTTGAAATGTACTCCCTCCATACCCATAAAACTTGATGTTTAGGATAGCGACATGGTCTCCAAAGTACAACTTTGACTCCTTATTTCTATAAAAAATATTTATCAAAAACTAAAATATGTATACTTTTACGAAAGTATTTGTAAAGATATTGGCAGTTTCTTGCGGACGTATAGGCATGCTTGATCCTGAGGCCAGGTATAAACTTTGATGAGATAAACAATGAAGATAAGAATCAGAAAATGCCTTAGCACAAAGAGAGTGCTCGGCCATTCGAACTGGTCCACAAAGGTGTCCCAAACGGCTTAATAAAGCAAGGCATTTGTAGTGTGATACAGCGATTGACTTCGCTATAATAGGAAGAAGACATAGGAAGCTTCAGGTGGGGCCTTCCATAGCACAAACGAAGCACCACGAGGAAGAAAACTTCAATCAGTGTCTGAACTATATGTGGTGTCGTCATAAAGAAAATTTTCAAATGTGAGGCAGATCACAAGAGACGAGCAGAAGAAGCTAACCTTGGTCACAATTCCAAAATGGTCAAAACCAAAATTGTAATCGACCCAAATCAAACAGCTCCGAGCAAGCAAAAGCATGGGTAAAGTACATTCCCTCCCCTACCGGGCATGTTTGGTGGGGGCTTTTGTACCAGCTTCACAATGTTTGTTTCCAGCTTTCTCTCTACTATCTTCGATGAAAAGTTGTTTTACAAAAGGCTTTTAGAAAATATTTTTAGCTTCACTGGTGAAGCTGCTGTATGGAACTGAAATAAAATGTAGTAATGTTTAGTTGTACCAAAACATGCCCTTCAAGCCCAAAGAAAATACAACGACACAGCATAAAGCAAAAAAGCGCCCTGCTACCAAGAAAGAACATTTGAACAAACAGCCCATCGAGGCATCTCTCACACGAGATCCGCTTCTCACGGGCCCCTGTGTTAGTCCCCACACGGGGCGACAAGGGTGGCGAAACTTCGGCGCCGCCGCCGCCCCTCTCCACTCCTTCTCTTGCACCGCGCTCCCGCAGGAGTAGGCCGACAGCAGGGCTGCGCGGCCTGCCAGGATGGTGGGGACGGGGCTTCTCCGATGGTGGCTGGGGTGAGGTGGCGTGGCACTCAATGACGACAGTCGGCTGTGGGCCGGAGGGCCAGATCGGGTAGCAGCGAGGCCATGGCCGGCGGCGGGATCGCCCCATGGCGGTGGGTTCCGGTTGTCGACCTTGGCAGCAGCTTACCTCCCACCTTTACCTCCGGTTCGGCGGCAGCGGCGGGGCGACTGTGGTGAGGTCGACGTCGTCTTATGGCTGGCTGGCCTCCTTCCCGTCGGCAGCTTCTGGTCTGGAGATGTATAGGGGTGAAAACCCTGCCCTTTAGGCCGACGGCGGTGCCGTAGCTGCGTCATCACCTCCATGGAGGCATTGTTATGTTGTCCCACTACGACTACTGGAGCAGCCGCTGGGGTCCGGCCGTGCCGCCGTTTGGGCTGGGGGCGGTGAAGTGGACCAGTAATGGCATTGGTGTGTGGCTGGGTTTCGGCGGCCTTACTTGCAGCAGCGGTGGCAGACGGCCTAGGCAAACATGACGATGTCCAGTTCAAGAAGGAGGTGCCAATCGAGGCGTAACAGCTCGGCTAGTGGTGTGCAGTGGTTGTTCTTCCATGTTCGTGGGATCTCTCTGGGTGAAAACCCATCTCTAGTGTTTTGGAGCATCCACGGATGTCAGTTTTCTCGGTGGAGATGTCGCTTTTGGAAGACCCCTTGAATGGTCGCTGCCCTGAAGTTGCACGCAGGGCTTCATGCTATTGCCAGGTTTCAATGTCCAGGTCTTCAATGGTGGGCGGTGTCTGACGATCTATCAGTACTCTTCTTGGTCTGCCAGACGTGTGGCGACGGTGTCTCGACATTGGTGGTCTTACCCCTGTGGAGTTGACATCACGTAGCTAGTCATGTGTCACGTAGGACTACTCGAGCCCTTGTTGGGGATATAATTCTCTTCTGTCAGTTTCTGTTTTTGTCTAATTTCTTGTTATAATAATTTGGCCTGATGCATTCTCATGAGAGGATGATTGATGCCGAAAATATAATTTTCTTTATAAAAAACCAAGAAAGAACATTTAATCTATGAAGCGTGCTGTATATGGCAAACAAACAGGACACACGTAAAAAATATGTCCAAAATGATTTAAATAACAACATAGAAGAATTGAAGAACAAAGCGGACCAGCTAGCAGCCAACGCAAGTCCGAAACTATACATGTCTCCCAACAATGCATGAGTCGTCTTTTTTTTTTTGACTTAAAACGACAAACACTAGTAAAAAAAAATTCCTCATGGTTTAAAGCGATTTCCAGGCCCAGTTCTAAAATTGTACTATGCCATTGATCGTATAAAAATAAGTGATAGTAGCTAGTAGGAACAGTTTCCTTAAAAACATTAATAGAAATTTATTTCATCGACGGATCTCTTAAAACAATTGTTCTTAAAAACAAACTTTTTTAGGGTCGATTTTTGTTAGGTCCGCTGCCACTAAAATAATTATTAGGGGCAGTACGGATATTTTCTGACCGTATTCGAGACCGAATTCGTTTAAAGAGGTTTTAATCCGTCCGTATCTGAGTCCGAGTATTCAACATCCGATACCGTATCCGTATCCGAATACTCAAATCGCATATTTATAATGTCGATGATTAATCATATCCTATCCGGCATGGTTGATATTATCCGTATTCGAATCCGAATCCGGACAGAAATATGAAAACAAATACATATCAGTGATATCCGTTCGTATCCGATCCGTTTTCATACCTACACATAAGTCAACCATGCATAAAATAATTTTCAAACTTAAGTGAAATGCCGGTTAAAACCATGAACCTGTAGTGATAGCCTATTTTGCACAAAAAAAATCGTTAGTTTTTCACATGACATCGGGATAACTGTTATCAAAGAAGAGTAGAGTTTAAAGAGATCTAAAATTTGTAGTTGACAACCTTTAGATTATTTGTAGTTAATTAACAACCTTTACATCTGAGATAGTTTACAAGGCTAAATATATATAAATTCCTAGATCAGATTTGGGATGATTAACAATGTCTAATGGACATGAAGTGAATGTAGTGCTCGACGAGATCTACAACTTAATGTGTGCACTACTACAGAAATGATTTTCCAGGACACACTTCGGACGACCTTCGTGGCGGGCACAATTTTTGCCCGCCACGGTAAATCCCATGATTTATTGCTCCGGGCTCTTTTTTATTTACCATGGCGGTAAATCCCATGATTTATCCTATGGTAAAACGATTTACCGTGGCGGGCGTTTTAAAATGTCTGCCACAGAAAATAACCTGTTAACCGTGGTGGGCGTTTTAAGGTGTCCGCCACGGTAAATCCATGATCCGCGGCTTCCAAACCCTACATATAAAATGCAACACTCCTTCCACTCTCTTCACTTCTCCTTCCACCGCCTCATTTACGGCTCCCTTCCTCCACCACCGCATGCAACCTCTCCCCACCGCACGGCGGTGCCTAGATCTGGTGGGTGGCTCTCCCTTCACTCCACCATGGCGAGCTACCTCTCCCTCCCAAGGCGCGGATCTGGCGGGCTCCATCCACCACTTTGCGGCAACGCGGATTGACATGGAGTGGAGCAGATCGACGTCGGGGCTGCTGGATCCGCCCCCATGGCGGTTGGATCAGCTACATTGGCCATCGTAGCAGGCCACGCGGGTGGCTGACCACACATCCGGTGCACGTGCTGCGGTGCTCCTCCCCAGGCAGTGCGGGCGACGCAGCGGTCATTGAGGCGAGGAGGCCCTCGCCCGCAGCACATCCGTCTAGGTGGGGCCAGATCTAGACTGGGATTGGGCTCGCCCGTGGGCTCAGAAACGGGCTCATCGGCGGGCTCCTGTTTTTTTTTTTTGAAATGATTAACCGCGGCAGGCATCTTAACGTGCCCGCCGCGGTAAATCGATTAAGTGGGCAAATCGGCCCGTCGCGGGAAGGCCACGATTTACCGTGGTCTTATCACCGCGGCAGACGCGTTTGCCCGCCATGTTGCCCGCCGTGGAAAACCGATTTTGCCCGCCGCGGTAAAGTTTTGTGCAGTGGTGGTAGTTTACAACTTTTTAAAATTGAGATCATTTATTTGGAGTGTTAATAATACAGTATACGATTCAAAATTGAGTAGTTAAAGGAACAGAACATCATCACCAGTGTTGCATAGTGGTAGTTGGTATACGCGCTTGTGGGGACTTCAACGTTGAGATCTCAGGTTGGATAGTGCAGTGGGACCTTAATGGGCATATGATGCATTGACCCTTTTAAAATTTTCCTATGGATTGACTGGTAGGAGGTTCACCTGCCTCTGCAAATGTGGATTGACATGGACTATATGTCATTGAGGCTTTCTGTCTCACTGACTCAATAATCCGATTGTGCTGGTCTGAAAAAAATTGTTGTATCTGAAGCTTGATTAGTTGCCTGTGACAAATAGTGAGGTCCATAGGAAATTTGAACATGCAAATTTTGAGTCGGTGCTTCGGGTGTCTATGACGTATAACATGGCGCGGGATGATGATGCAATCGACGTCATTTCGACGCTCTTACCGGTGGCTTTGGCTTGCTTTGGTCGGGAGTTAAGAACAACAGGACAAGCCGACAACCAACAAGGCTTGGATGGTGGTGTCCGCTTTGATTAGATGCGCACATACAGTATAGAGCACTAGTCGATGCAGAAGCTGAGATATATTATTTTTTCTAAGAAAATCAAATGTGCACAATACGCAGTTGATGTTACTTTATTTGCGTAAACAGACAGCACTGTCAGGCAGCACGGATGCATATACTATGTTGATATCGTCAGTTCAGGACGCATATATGAATCTGTGCATACTTGCAGTAGTCGTAGCTAAGATGACAATTAGACAAGCAAGTTGTAGAAAAGTTTCTCTAGAACTAGATAATAGGAACAAGCCTAAAGAAGGAAATTGGTCCACAACAGGATTAATTCTTGTACTTCAAGGATATATAATAAAAGGAATATTATCCGTCTGCAAATACTGGATATACAAAGGCAAAGATCAAGAGCTCTGAAACTCACAAAAACACAATCTAATACCTCAGCGAATTGTATGCAATAATAGTAGTGAGAAATTAAGCATCAGTTATTGTTAACCCTTTCTGGTGTAGAAAGGGACAACCGTATAGATGGTCTGCAGGAGGGCGGCGACTAGTAAGATGAAGGCAGCCACCACGGAGGTGATCACCCAAGGGTTGCTAAAGTAGGTGTTCATGAAGATGGCTCACCATTTGTTCCATCGCTTCTTGCAGTAGTTGTTTACCTTCCAAATCACCTCGCCTAGCTTGCTGCCTGGGCTGGGCGTCCATGCTAACTCTGTGAGTGTGTTGAATATCTCAACCACCTTCCTGTCGCTGCCTATCAAATTTTGCAAGTGCCCTTCGGATCTTAAAAGTGCCACGTCTCTTTTTGATTCGATAATTTTATCCAAAAAGGATATGTACGACCTCACGTAGAAATTGGCATCAGGGTGCAGCCACTCAAATGCCATCAGGTTGAGCAACCGTGTGCCTCTGTTTGGTCAGACACTTTGAACAGGGGCATGCTCAGCACACCGTTTTCGAAATCAACATCATGGATGTTATTGGTGTTACCCTTCCTGAACTGTATTCCTGCCTCGCTCAGCTCAAAAGCACATGGCGTGCGAGGCTCATGTTTACTGGATCCTTCGCATTGCCGAGAGGTGCCACTGTAGCTTTTGTGAAAAATGTCTAGGAAGTGAAGGCCTAGCACGTCCATGCCTTCCCCATAGTATGGGACATCCAAAATATGTAGCACCATTTTGTTGATCTCTCTAGCTTTCTGTGTGCCCACCAATTAAGCAAAAGCAGTAGTCAGAACCAAGATACTGCAGCAATGTGTCAAAGCCGATGGACACACAAATATAAATTAAAGGCGGTTTTTTCTTTTTTCACAACGTTTTCCCCTTAGAGATACTTTTTTAGGGAAACAGGAGGGATACTCCATAATTGGCTTTTATTCAAATAAAATAGTCTTACAACTAGCTTATGAAACAAAGAAAGTCCAGATGATCACACATAGTATAAGCTAGCTTCTAGCCATTGACTAATTTGAGGTTCATAAATTTGTTTTGCTCTGAGAATACAGAAAAATCTTTCTTGAAATGCCTTTTTGCCATGCTAAACAGATGTTTCAACTTGCTACAATATTGCATCATATATTTCGTACTGGCGAAATAGCCCAACACATAGAGATGATCACTTCCACGAAGAAAGGCAGACCAATCTGATTTCTGAATGAAATAAAAGCGCACGAAGGATCTTGGAGTTGATGGGTGACTATAACCCCAAACTGTCCCAACAAGCAATTGCAAATAGGCATTGTAGGTAGAGTCAAAGAACGACATGCATGCAACCTCCTTATTTATGACCTCAGATTTCAGAAATACTCGATCGTAAGTAATTACATCTGGTCTATTGGTTTTAAAAAAGATATTAACTCTTCTTACACTACCAGGATGAGCACAAGAATAAACAACAAGATAGTGTGCTCGCACATGAGACACCAAAGGATAGAACTAGAACAAAAATGAAATTCTCTTTAATCCTCATTGATCTCTGGCGTGCCTACAATAATTAAATA
The DNA here is from genome assembly GCA_031170775.1 of Cymbopogon citratus. NCBI lineage: Eukaryota > Viridiplantae > Streptophyta > Magnoliopsida > Poales > Poaceae > Cymbopogon > Cymbopogon citratus. The sequence goes on from DXKC01044527.1 coordinate 10,347, forward strand.
GGGCTTTTCTGTTGTACACCCAAATAACCATAGATCGATCGTTTATTTCGATCGGGTTGTCACGATGAACTATTACCTCCTAACCCAATTGTCAATCTTCATGAACGTAGCGGCAATGTTGGATTGGTGGACCTTCGATCTCTTTGCCACACGTTCAAGCAAAAGACACATGAAGATTGACAATTGGGCATAGGTATGTGGGCTTCTTCTGATTGTGCAGTACATGAAGCCCTCTTCTCCATGCCCCACGACAAATACATGCTTGTCGCTCCCATGGTCGACAACCTCGAACAAGGTCTCGATTTCTCGAGCTGAGATGCCACACGGGACTACGGGAGTAGGGCAGCCGCCCAGCGGGGAGGTAGGGCAGCCGCCCAGCCTCACCATATGGGTGGCTCCACCTCTGTCTGTAGGGGCCTCGACACCTACTGACTCCTCAAAATGAAAATAAAAAAAAAGGGTACCAAGTATGGCTGGCCATGGCGGCGAGTTATTTCTGTCTAAATTACCCGAACACTTTAACAGACAATCTAAATAACTCATTGCATCTAAATTAGTCACTTATGCCAGTAATGAAAACTTAAACATCCTCTCAAAATCTAACTCACCAACAAATACTATAGTTGACTGTTTCTTTTATGCAATTCGACTTAAAGACCTTTTGCTAGGATGGTCGATGCTCGTTTGAAGCGCGTTGTATGTTTCTCTAAACTCTTCTACTTAGGGCCTGTTTGGTAGGGCTCCCAACAGCTTCATGAAGCTGTTGGGAGCCATTATTTTGCCAAACAACTATTTTTAAAACAGCTTTACATGTGAAGCCATTTTTCTTTTTCTTCACAAAGCACTACAAAATGAGGGAGGTGAAAATAGTAGCTTCTCCCAGCTTTTCCTGAAACACATGGGGCCCACTCTGCAAAAAGACATCTTCTGCCCAG
>DXKC01044539.1:0-12079 GCA_031170775.1 Cymbopogon citratus
TATAGACTTTTCTATTTATTTAATTAAGCCTAAATTATGAAATAAATCAACTTTCTCCAAATAATCTCAAAATTTTTGTGAAGCATCATCATAACATAAAACAGTGGAAAAACAAATTTCATGATTTTTGGATAAATATATTTGCCTAGAAAAATCATGGAAGCTTCATTTTTCAATTAAAAGAGGTAATTTTAGCTACTACAAAAAGTACTCAAATTTCAAGTTTCATTTTTTTCCTAGATTATACATACCATCAAAATGCTACACAAAAATTTTCATGATTTTAGGAGCTAATTATTTTATTATAAAAATAACAAATTACAATACTATTCATCATTTAGAAATTGAATAAAACTTAAATAAAAAGAAAAATAGTATTTGGGCGTAAACCGGCCCGAACAGGCCCATCTAAGGCCCAAGATGTGGCCTGGTAACGGGAAGAGGCCGGCCCAAGGTGGCCTGTTAAGACCTGGCCTGGCAGCTTTGCTAAAAATTCCTCATACTTTATGAAACTACAATTAAGTCCAAACACTATTTGATACTATTCAAATGAGTCTCGGACTTCGCAGGTAAACCCCTCACCTTTATCAAATTTTCGTGCGTTGTCCTTGGTACCGGTTGAACACAGAGGCTCGTCGGAGCTTGCGGGTCCGGCCTTGGGGCGACTTCCGGCGAAGTTGGAGGGGCGGTGGAGCATGGCGACGTCATGCCGCACATGTAGGTGCTACTGGCTCGCCACGAGGTGGTTTGTGGCGGCCTAGCCACGCACGCCGGCGGATCGGCAATGGAGCGGCTCGGTGACGGCGCGCTCTGAGGGTGGCAGGACTTGGCGAGCGCGCGCGCGAGGTCTAGAACGATGAGGCGAAGGTAGTGATGCTCATGACCGTAGCTTTGTGGGGCGTGGAGGAAGGAACGACGGCGGCGGCCGGAGCTCGACCATGGCGGGCCGCCACGACGGGAAACGGCACTAGCAGCCAATTGTGACGGAATTTGACGGCGCAAAAAGGATCAACAGGCACGTAAGAATGTTGCGAAGCTGGAGGAGCTATCAATTGTGGCTTAAGCAGCTCAGCTGCGGCGGCATAGCGCGGCGGAGCAGAGCTGAAATGGCGGCGGAAGAGAAGGGAGAGAAAATGGGCACGGCGGCCGGCTGGGAAAGAAAAGAGGGAAGCTAAACTCCCTAGAAGATTACCACGTGGTCCGTTGGGACTTCTAGAGGCGAAGGAGTCACCGACGACGCCCCTAGACGGGCGACGGGGTGGCCGGTGGTTGGACGGCGGCAAGACGACGAGATTTCGAAGAAATTATGAAATTGCCTCTGGCTAAAAATCTGAAATTACTTTTGATTTTATATAGAAACTTAAAAATCTCCAAAAATAAAAGTTTCTCCAAATAATGAGATGAACAACTTTGCTTAAAGAAGTATTTCAAAATTCTACCTAGTTTTTGAAATTCAAATTTAAATTTGAAAAATATGAAAACCCTAGTTTACCCCCTTTTGAATTTCTCAAAAATTTTCATAAGAACTTAAAAATCTCTAAAAATAAAATTTTCCTAACTTTTCAAGGTCTTCATTTTTGGTATAGAAATCATTTTGAGCTTGACCATGGCGAGCCGCCATGACGGGAAACGACACTAGCGGCCGATTGTGACGGAATTTGACTGCGCAAAAAGGATCAACAGGCGCGTAAGAACATTGCGAAGCTGGAGGAGCTATCAATTATGGCTTAAGCAGCTCAGCTGCGGTAGCATAGCGTGGTGGAGCAGAGCTGAAATGGCGGCGGGAAGAGAAGGGAGAGAAAATGGGCACGGCGGCCGGCTGGGAAAGAAAAGAGGGAAGCTGAACTCCCTAGAAGATTACCACATGGTCCGTTGCGACTTCTAGAGGCGAAGGAGTCACCGGCGATGCACCTAGACGGGCGACGGGGTGGCCGGTGGTTGGACGGCGCCAAGACGACGAGTTTTTGAAGAAATTACGAAATTGCCACTGGCTAAAAATCTAAAATTACTTTTGATTTTATATAGAAACTTAAAAATCTCCAAAAATAAAAGTTGCTCCAAATAATGAGATAAACAACTTTTCTTAAAGAAGTATTTCAAAATTCTGCCTAGTTTTCGAAATTCAAATTCAAATTTGAAAAATATGAAAACCCTAGTTTACCCCCTTTTGAATTTCTCAAAAATTTTCATAAGAACTTAAAAATCTCCATAAAGTTTTCCTAACTTTTCAAGATCTTCATTTTTGGTATAGAAATCATTTTGAAATTATGCCTCTATTTTGAAATTTGAGATAGGGGTGACATTTGGGGTTTAAATCAATTTAAAATAACTTTAAATTTTATATGGAAACTTAAAAACTTTAAATACCAAACTTGTTCATCTCAGAGAAACAATGTTGCTTTTTGGACCATAGCCAAAATATGTATAGATTTTAAATAATCAAAAAGGGAATAAATAGGAAAATGGGATTTTAAGCCCTTTTCCAATATAATTCAAAACCAATTTGAATTCTAACACACAAATTGACTAACTAGTGATCAATCAAGCATTCCAAAACATAATTCAACTATAGCACACCTATTTGGCTAAATATCTTTCATCTATATATAGAAAATTATTAAATAATTATATTCCAATTCAACATTTAATGCCACATAATATGCATATGATGACATGATTACAATTTTAATTGCTTAGTAACATCTAGGATGTTACAGCTCCTTCCCCCTTAAAGAAATCTCGTCCTGAGATTTTTGGATGACAAAACCCATGGGGTAAGCAATGGAAAAGAAACATGTCAAGTATATGAACTGGTTATAAGTTCATAAAGTAAGAAGGATTGATCATAAAATTACAAATGAGATCAAAAGATAGGGGTAGCATCAACGAATTTAGAGATCGTTGATAGAAATGCAACATGAACTTTCAAGATATGGTGCGGGCACATTAGTTGTGGAACTATAATTGATCATAGTCGTCGTCCTACGATACCTGCGCGCACCCAGTAGTGACTCGTATGGCCGCGACACACAAGAGACCTTGGATTCTGTCACGGCACCATGGTCAACGATCATGGCACCATTATAGGGCACAACAATGGTAACCCTCAATCCACAAGATTGAGAATATAATTGTAATAAAGATTCGATCATAATCATAAGGCATTTAGGTGTTTCAGAGATCAACTTTGAATACCTATTGAGTGTCGAAGGAATGAAAGCATCTTAATGATGGAGAATAAGAAACCATAATCATAGACCTCAATAACAGCGAGCGCCCGGCAGTAGCACCATAAAGGTGACCCTAGGTTTCGACGCCGTTATCTAAGTTACGAGTTATGGTACCTTGGAGTATACAATCAAAGTGATACTTGAACAAGATATTCATTAATAAATGACTTTAAAGATGTAGCACGTGTCAAGGTTGAAAAGAATCAAGGCGTGACACATACTTAACAAGAGAATCAAAGATTCATACCATGTTTGGATGTTATGGTTATGGAGCATATCAAAGTAATTTCATAAATTCTTAAGGATCAGAAACTAATGGAATAAAAGATTATTAGTTGATAATCAAAACCTGGTATAAGATAAAAATTCATCAACAAAATAGTTATAACGAATAATAACTGCTTTCCAACATAAGGGAGAAGTTTTAAATGTCAATAAATATTATGATGCAAGATATGAGATTTGCGTGTCTCATACGTCCTCTCAATGTTAGAAGTGCCTCATCTTCAACTTTATCAGGTTAGGATATATAGGGCATTATATTATACACTATCTTCATTTTCGCAGATGAATCATTCAGACGTACTTCAGTGAAGCTTTATCGATGAAGTTGACTCTCTTCTCGACCTTTCATAAAAGAGTTGAAGAACTTCTTGAGATATTTTTACTTGAGTCATTGGCAAGTCTTGATAAAATCTTTCAAGTCTTCATAGACTTCCAGCAAGAAGGAATATAGATAAGAATCCATTCTTACCTTGTTGTTTCCAAAAACTTTTATATTTCAAAATCATTTCAAAGTTTTCAAATGCAATGTTGTAGATGATCCAAAGTATGAGCTCCGATACCAAGCTGTGGCAGAATCTCCTAAATAGCATGGCCCACACGCACCCGTCATTGCCGCAACGGCTTTTGATAGCCATGCATGTGACCCAGATGATCTAGGAAGCTCTGTTGGGTACTTTGAAGAAACCCGAATTATCCACGATTAACAACTCATACCAGGGTCAACAAAGGAGTAACTACAATATTACAACATTTGATACAAAAACTTTTACATCGGAGTGCGGAAGAATTCAAAATAAAAATGTAAATATCAAGAATAAGTTACTTTTAAACTTAACCTTTATTGCGGAATTCGAGTAGGACTAGAGAAGATAACTTAGGTAGGACACCTAAGTTAGGAGAGGATAATCAAATCATGTCGAGCCCACCGACATAACTTGATTAGTAGCACCTTAGTCAAAACCTGCAACATGGGTCAACAAACCCTGAGTACACAAGTACTCAGCAAGACTTACCCGATAAAATAAAAGACTTTCAAGGATTTACTGGCTTATGGGAAATCAAGGTAAGGCTTAGCAAGAATCCAAGTTTCTTTGAAGAAAAGCTTTTTCCAAAGATTACTATGAATAAATTTTGGAATTTAATAAGATTACCCTATCTCTAGGTAACCCTAAACTAGATCAAGTATTGTTATCCAACCATCTTTTTCTAAGATTATATTCCACTTGTAACTATGTTGCTGAACAGTTGGTCGCGTCTCCATATCCGAGGAAGCAGCGGCTATCTGAATCGATTTACCTAGCAGGGGATCCCTTAACCACACGACATATGCAGACGCCACTACATATATCAACCTTCTCTAATGGGTCCTCTTTCGCCAGAACGGCTCTGCGCCACCCGAGAATACGGTACCCCTCGAACCCGAGACCTTGTCCCCCGAGGGTCTCCGCCACTTCCGCCATCTCTCCACTCCCAGTGCGCAGGTAACCTTTCTCATGATAAATTAGCCGTGATCAGGCTTACCAGAGTATGTGGTCAGTTGCAAGTCACGACCATGAATCGGGCCAGCAGATGGGGTCCTCACTTAACTTGACATAGGTGAGCACGTATATCAAGACTTCTTTCCCGACATATGTCCCAACTGGTCCCAATTTATTTATTGACTTTCGTCAAATCTCAATATAAAACATTTTCTTTGAAATCTAACTAAAAGGCATGGCTAAGCATAATAAGCATTTTAAATAAAGCAGTAAAACAGGTATCAAGGATGACAGTTCAATAATCAAGGATGGGTAATGCAATAATTAGGTCATCTTTTATTTTCCCCAAATAGATATTTAGCATTTCATAATAAAATAATAAAACATTTCGAAATCCAAGGGAGGGGTTAAAACCGGGGCTTGCCTGAGTTGCAGCGGTGGTTAGTTCTCATAGAAATCTGAAGTAAGATCTGACGCCCATTCTACGGATGGATAACATCAGCATCGTCGATGAATATCATTCTTCAACTCCGCTGACGGACGACACCTTACCGAGGATTGATCAACACCAACCTCTTCTATTCTTTATCCGCATGAACCGTCTCTCTCGTATATACTACACGTATATAAATGATGCATACTTTAGCATGACTTAATGCATGTCATGATGCATGATGAAAGGAATTTAAATGCATAGCAGAATGTAACAACTTAAGAAAGTTGAGTACAACTTTCCTTCACGATAAAGTTGTAATCCACAAACCCTAAGACAATTCCTATCGTCACCATTAAATACTAATTACTCTAATTAACATTAACAACTAATTCTAAGTTCAATCATCAAAACACTTGCCATGGATCATCATCATGTTTCATGATCCATGGACTTCACACAATCCAAAGTCACACAACTTTTTAATGACTTACATAGATTATTGATTACTATTCATCAAATACAACCCTAATCAAAATTATTATTTAACTATAATAAAAGCATGACAATAGTGTTAACCAAGTACTAGGCATGGGTCAAGTCATGTAAACAGTCAATCCAAAATTCACGCAAAAACCCTAAGTTATATACATGAAATATAGACTTTTCTATTTATTTAATTAAGCCTAAATTATGAAATAAATCAACTTTCTCCAAATAATCTCAAAATTTTTGTGAAGCATCATCATAACATGAAACAGTGGAAAACAAATTTCATGATTTTTGGATAAATATTTTTGCCTAGAAAAATCATGGAAGCTTCATTTTTCAATTAAAAGAGGTAATTTTAGCTACTACAAAAGTACTCAAATTTCAAGTTTCATATTTTTCCTAGATTATACACACCATGAAAAGGCTACACAAAAATTTTCATGATTTTAGGAGCTATAATTATTTTATTATAAAAATAACAAATTACAATACTATTCATCATTTAGAAATTGAATAAAACTTAAATAAAAAGAAAAACAGTATTTGGGCCGAAACCGGCCCCAACAGGCCCATCTAAGGCCCAAGATGCGGCCTGGTAACGGAAGAGGCCGGCCCAAGGTGGCCTGTTAAGGCCTGGCCTGGCAGCTTTGCTAAAAAGTCCTCATACTTTTATGAAACTACAATTAAGTCCAAACACTATTTGACACTATTCAAATGAGTCTCGGACTTCGCAGATAAACCCCTCACCTTTATCAATTTTCTGTGCGTGGTCCTTGGTACCGGTTGAACACAGAGGCTCGCCGGAGCTGGCGGGTCCGGCCTTGGGGCGACTTCCGGCGAAGTTGGAGGGGCGGTGGAGCATGGCGACGTCATGCCGCACATGTAAGTGCTACTGGCTCACCACGAGGTGGTCCGTGGCGGCCTAGCCAGCGCACCGGCGGCTCGGCAATGGAGCGGCTCGGTGACGGCGCGCTCTGAGGGTGGCAGGACTTGGCGAGCGCGCGCGAGGTCTAGAACGACGAGGCAAAGGTAGTGGTGCTCACGACCGTAGCTTTGGTGGGGTGTGGAGGAAGGAACGACCGCGGCGGCCGGAGCTCGACCATGACGGGCCGCCACGATGGGAAACGGCACTAGCGGCCGATTGTGACAGAATTTGACGGCACAAAAAGGATCAACAGGCGCGTAAGAACGTTGAGAAGCTGGAGGAGCTATCAATTGTGGCTTAAGCAGCTCAGCTGCGGCGGCATAGCACGGCGGAGCAGAGTTGAAATGGCGGCGGGAAGAGAAGGGAGAGAAAATGGGCACGGCGGCCGGCTGGGAAAGAAAAGAGGGAAGCTGAACTCCCTAGAAGATTACCACGTGGTCTGTTGCGACTTCTAGAGGTGAAGGTGTCACCGGTGACGCACCTAGACGGGCGACGGGGCGGCCGGTGGTTGGACGGCGGCAAGACGACGAGATTTCAAAGAAATTACGAAATTGCCACTGGCTAAAAATCTGAAATTACTTTAGATTTTATATAGAAACATAAAAATCTCTAAAAATAAAAGTTGCTCCAAATAATGAGATGAACAACTTTGCTTAAAGAAGTATTTCAAAATTCTACCTAGTTTTTGAAATTCAAAATCAAATTTGAAAAATATGAAAACCCTGGTTTACCCCCTTTTGAATTTCTCAAAAACTTTCATAAGAACTTAAAAATCTCCAAAAATAAAGTTTTCCTAACTTTTTAAGATCTTCATTTTTGGTATAGAAATCATTTTGAAATTATGCCTCTATTTTAAAATTTGAGATAGGGGTGACATTTGGGGTTTAAATCAATTTAAAATAACTTTAAATTTTATATAGAAACTTAAAAACCTTAAATACCAAACTTGTTCATCTCAATGAGAGCAACAAAGTCGCTTTTTGGACCATAGCCAAAATATGTATAGATTGTAAATAATCAAAAAGGGAATAAATAGGAAAATGGGATTTTAAGCCCTTTTCCAATATAATTCAAACCCAATTTGAATTCCAACACACAAATTGACTAACTAGTGATCAATCAAGCATTCCAAAACATAATTCAACCATAGCACACCTATTTGGCTAAACATATTTCATCTATATATAGAAAATTATTAAATAATTGCATTCTAATTTAACATTTAATGCCACATAATATGCATATGATGACATGATTACAATTTTAATTGCTTAGTAACATCTAGGATGTTACACATGCATATGCTGTGATATTTGGGCACAATGCTCTAGAACCACTAGGATGAAATGGAGGGGTCGGCCGACCCCATGGTTGGCCCCATCTCCTCTCATCTTCAGGTGGTTCACCATTGTTGTAGGAAGAGAGTTGTGAGAAATAAACATGTTAAAATTGACATTTATCCTAGGAGCCAGAGTCTCTCTCCCTAATCTCTTGCTTCCACTAGAACATAATGAGAAACATACATGACCAGCCTTGAGTGAGTTTAGGAAGCACATCATCTACAACAATAATCATCTCTTCTTCCTAAAATTCACTTAAGCAACCCTTAAGCAAATCAATTCTTGCTAAGAATGGCAAATGATGTTTGCTTTAAAACCTTAAGCAAATCAACATTTGGAGAAGCTCATCCTGTGAAGCATCTCTAGCAAACATCCACCAACCATGGTCATGTCTTGCTCCCTCCTTTCCCCTTTATTCCTTTCAGCACTCACTCCAAGATGAGATTTTATGAGCAAGCATCCAAAGGAGAGGAGAGGAGAGCATCACCAGACACTAGACATTGGAAGCTTGCACTTTTGTGAAAATGGAGGGGTCGCCCGACCTCTGCCATGCCCATTTTGCCATGATTCTCTCCCATCTCTCATTCCTTGACATAAGCTTCTGTCCTTTTATGATTTAGTGGAGTTAGAGGGGTCGCCCGACCCCTACAAAGTGCTCACTACACTTGTCCTTGCTCCCATCCACTCATACATTCACTCACAAACACTTTCCTCCTCCATCAACTCAAGAAAACCATCAACACTCTTCCTTCCACTTTCCCTTTGCTTAAGTGTTCATTCATCAGAAAATTAAGAGGTAATTAGCTGGTAAGAAGATCAATACCTAACGCTAACCTCTCTGGTGGAAGTGGTGTTCATTATTTTCTTGATCTAGCATGAAGAATCCACTCAAGGGCATAGGCAAGAAGGTGCGTGAAGTGCTTAGTGGGAGTTCATCAAGGCACTCTCATGGTTCCATGAGCTCTGCAGAGGAATACTCCTCTCATCAGGCATTTCCTTCTGGGACTCATGAGGAGCAAGAGCATGAAGCCATGCCACAGCAAGCACCACTTAATGAAGAAGCAGCACCTCTATGGATGCAGGATGTAGAGACTAGACTTTTGCTCACCGTGGAAGAAATGGAGAGACTCAATCACCTTGCCACCATGAATTCATGCATACCAAGGTAATTGACCCTAAATTCCTCCAAGACACAGGTATGTATGAGGAATTCTTTAATGTCTTTGCTGTAATAGGATGGGGTGAATTTTTAGACTTTTCGGAACAACTAGGTAGCAAGATTCTCACTCTAGAGTTTTTGAGCACCGTAAGGGTAACCGAAACAACCATCTACTTTCGCCTAAGAAACCAAGATTATGATTTTACATGGGATCATCTCGCTGCATGCTTAGGCTTTGTGAATTTTGACACCAACATAAAATTTGCTACAAGGGGTTTTAATAGACAAGAATTTTGGCATGAAATAACTGGGGAGAATATAATTGGGAAGGCATACCCACGTACTAGCCATATTTGCCATCCCACACTACGGTTTATGCACAAATGGATGGTATTACGTTGTTCCCAAGAGAGGACATACGAACTGTGTGGGAAATTGATAGTAGAATTCTCTATGCTATGGTGAAGAAAATTCGTATTACACTGGTAAAAGCCATGGTACATCATTGGATTGCTATAGCACAAAAGAATGTCCCAATTGAATTCACATCTATAATTACAAAACTTTGTGACTATATTTTAATCCTTGATAACACCATCCAGTACATACCCACTCCCAGAACTGTTTTAGGAAAATATCATTTCATTCAAGCAAAAGTAATTGCGCATGGCTCCAATGAAACAATTGAATTTATATTCCACAAATCAGATGCAAGACTCATTTTGCCACGACCAGAGTTAAAATTGTACGGGGGCCACCCATTAATGCCTAATGTTCCTGGAATGGGAGGGCATAGAAGTTTTGCAGGTCCATTCACACGTGGAAAGGCGCAAGCTGAACAGCAAGATGATTCAAATGATAAGGACACTTCAAATGCGATGCATACCTCCGGGTCTGGGAGGAGACGTAGTGCCCGGTTTTCTTTTTCTTCTTCATAGGAAATTGGAACCCGCAGTCACCGTCATGACATGGAGCTACTTAGAACAGGATTTGCTTCATTGCGCACTAATCATGAAGCCATTCACACTGCCACAGTGGAAACCCAGCAACAAGTCCAAAATCTTGAGGAAAGCAGCAACAGAAACTGGTACCAAGCATACACTTCCCAAAACCTACCAGTACCACAATATATTCCTCAACCACCACAGCAGCAGCCATATGCATATCCACCTCCACCATATCCTTCACAGTACCCTCCACCATTTTCATCATATCCACCATATCCACCGCAATAAAGGCTCCTGACAAAAAGGACCAACTTGGGGGAAATTCTCTCCCCCACTAAGGTAAGTATTCTTACTATTAATCATGCAAGTTTAATTTTTAATTAGTCATAGAAAAATAAATATTTTATGCTTAATTTCTAATTTCTGAAGTTATCTATGTCATGCATGTTTATCTTTCTCTTAGAAATGATGAATAGTTGCTCTGTTAATACTTCACTAGTGCCTAGTATATAACTTAAGATTTCCTAAAGTATGAATCTTTTGGCTCACACAACCCACCATGAGCCTGAACACTTTTGTGGGATGCAAGTGCTAAACCAAGTTTAAGTTGTTGTGAGACATGATATAGTGAAACAAGAGCCACTATAATATTGTTCTAAGCATGCATGATTACCGGAGAATTATTCTTGAAAATAATCAAAACCTTAATTGTTCCTCAATGGTGATAAAATTCCTACCATGGCCATATACACCTCACATGTTTGAAAACCTTCCACATACGCTGCTTACTTTGTATTGAGTTGGGTCAAGTCTTGTTGACCTTTGTTGAGAGTTTTATCATGCCCCCAAGATCAAGATCACGCACACACCATATATATGCTACTTCTATACTGGGAGTACGCACAAACATGCCATCCATCTTTCCACCAAATAGATGCTCCATGATTTAAAGTTTTAAATATCTCTCTCCGATATGATTAGATAAAAGAGACACAAAAAGGCTAGGCAAAATAAATATAAATGGACATATAAAAGTCTATAAAAAAAGAGAGCTAGCCGTGTCTCAAATAAGAGAGATATTATCAAATAAAGGAGTCATCTAATCCATCATAGTACCACACACATGCACTTCTTGATCTAGGGGCATGACACTTCTCTCCAAGGGACCGAGCTTTGACTTGATAATATATGCAAGGTAAGTATGCTATCTACCCATTCCTACCTATAACTCCATATAAGACCTTTTTAGAAGTAGGATGGAAGGCAATTTTACTATGTACTTTGGTGAGGAATCATGCACCATTTGAGCGAAATGAGAGTACCATTTGAGGAACATTAAGTTTTCATTTGGAAAATATTGCAAAACCTCCGGTATGAAACTTGTGAGGAATAATGGAACTAATGCTCAAGTCTAACTATTCTGTCTCTCAACCGCCCAAGACAAGGTAAAAGCTATAAGCCCCATAAAGGACTAAGGTAATAAGGGTGAGTTCATAGCTAAATTTTTCATACCTAAGAGAAATGTTTTGTTATATGCATGGTACTCTTGAAATATGAATATTGTAGCAACTCCTGATCCACCGACTAAGTTTAATTATTTGCTCGGGACGAGCAAAGGTTAAGCTTGGGGGATCTTGTTAACGGTGATTATACCCTAAATTTCCACTCAGAAACACCGTCAACCGTCCTGGGAATAGAGGAAGAATAACATAATATGACATACTTTTATCAATAATTAGTTCCACTTGTACTCTTAGTATTTGGATTGCAGGTATAAACATTTCAGGACA
>DXKC01044720.1:0-11523 GCA_031170775.1 Cymbopogon citratus
GTCGACGGAGCACGCGGCGGCAAGGCAGGGACGGGGCCGGAGGACCTTATTCCTCGACGACGACGGCGCCGCCGCCTCACCATCGCCGTCCAGACACTCAAACCTAGACAACCTACCTATCCAGACGGAGAGCAATGTTCTTCCCCACCTCCCGACGGCAGAAGGCCGCCGGAGGCGAGGAAGAACGCCGTCTCTGCCGGCACCACCTGCGGTCGCCGCGGTCGCCCCCTTTTCGCCTCTCTCTACTGTACGCAGCAGAGGTTGGTTCGGTGTATTTGAAGTAGTGAGGCACGAACCAATGGTTGGTTGATTGATTTACTTGATTGGTCTTGGTGTATTTGAAGTAGTGAGTTAGTAGTTAGTATAGATAGATTCATCACTACTCAAGGCATTGAATGAGAAGGATGGGAGATATATTGGATCATCTTCATAGCCTGTGGGGTGAAAAGGATCCAGCTGTTCCTGCCATGCAAGAAAACCACTCAGCAAAAACCAGCCAAGCGGTTTAATTTCTGTGGTCTACAGCTGTTATGTGGCTGCGGTTGCGGTGGCGGCTGAGATTGTGAGGGAGAAAGGGTTCGGCTTGGGGGCGTAGCCCACGGCTGAGCAAGAGAGAAGTCTTTTCCTTCTAATTCTTGCTTTTCTCTAATCCTTGTACAGGTTACATATAAATAGTTCCTCTCTTCCTTTCTATTATCCCCCCAGCCTTCAATCGAAGGTGGACACCATCCATACGACGAGGGTTCACGTGGATGGCCACCTGGATCCCATGCTGCAGTATGGCGGGTGTCGAGCAACAGCGATCAGTGGAGGTGCCCTTGCGACAGCCGGTGGCAGAATGTGGTGGTGCTACTCGGTGCGCGCCTTCCAATGATCCCATGCTTTTCCCCCACAGGATGACTACTGGTCAGCGCCACACAGGGAAGAGAGGAGGGCTTCCAACGGAGAACGGCGAGGGGTTCGCCTCCCTGAACCTGTCACCCGCCGGTGGGAGAAACCTCATGCCCAAGATCCCCGACGTGGAGAATGAGATCAAGGTCCTCCGCACAGTGATGCGCACCTTGGAGGAGCTGTGAAGGAGGTGTGGGGTTGAATCAGCTGCAGATCGTGCATCTCCTGTACCCGCCGACGCGCTAGGAAGGCATGCGCAGCAGCCTGCAGCGGCACTGCCTCTTAACACCTGATGGCTAAGAATTTTCTCTGCTGGCTCCATCGCGATGTCTGTCGGCTGCTCAATCTGCTGCAACCTTTTGCTTCGGCTTGGATCGGCTGGGCCCCGGTTATGGTGATAATGGTGGTCACGGGGTGTCTGAATTCCAGGGCCTCTAAATGCACCGAGAGATTCCACCTGCTGGGCGAGGTCGGCCAACGCCTTAGCGATGGGATCCGGTGGTGGTTCATCGGAATGTGGCATCTCCGATACCAGATGTTATGTGACTGCTTAGATGTTATGGTTATGGCTGAGCAAGAAGGAAGGCTTTTCCTTCTAATTCTTGCTTTTCTCTAATCCTCGTACGGGTTACATATAAATAACCTACCTGGCTAATCCCCCCCTATAATTGCTCCATTCCTTCCTGTTATTTCCCCAACCTTCCAAACTAACCCAATCAGCCACCTAAGGCAAGATTTGCCTCTAATTGCCCATGTCATACACCTCTAACAACAACTCTACATATGGGGTGCATTTGGACCATTTTTGTTTTGGGGAAGGGGTGATGTATCCGGTATCCCTAATTTTCAGGGCTCTGGTAGACTTCGACAATATTATGTCAATAATATTTTGCCCATAATATGGACAACCATTACTTGATACTCCATCAGCTCCAAATTATAGTTCAGTTTTAACTTTGTCCTAAGTCAAACTTCTCTAACTTTGGCCAAGTTTTTAGAAAAATATATTAATATCTACTTCTGAAATAAATGCTCTTTCAAAGCTTATTGTATGGAAAATTTAATTATACTAATTTGGTGTTATAGATGTTGGTGCATTTTTCTATAAATTTGGTCAGTGTTAAAAACGTTTGACTTGTTACAAAGCCAGAGTGAACTATGATTTGGAACAGAGGGAGTATCATGTAGGAGTAACACATTTTTCCCCCTTAACACAAATAATGATATATTTATGTATATGTCTACAATTCTGGTTTAGCATTTTTATCTTCCTAATTTTGTGACTCTTTCCTTTTCCCCTTCAAAATAGGAGTGGCCGCTTTCTCCTCCAATCGCCGGAAAATATATTACCCCGTGCTGCGATTATGGACTGTGAGGAGGCTCTAAACAAAGGGAGTACATCAGCTACCGAGGTGTTTACAAGCTTAAGGACCAGGAGCATCCTCCACCTATTTGCTGCATCTGGAAGTTTTTTTGGCCTTAAGGTTGTTTATGTGTTTACATACCATGATATCTGACCTTTTCACTTAGTGGATGTGGTGTCATCTTTTCTTCTTGCGTGTCATTTGATGTACCATTGGATGCATGCAATCACAGTGCACTTTGCATTAGTAATATTTAAATTAAATGATGCTTTTCTGGACGTGGGGAATTTCTTTTAGCTTCTGACTTCTGAGAAGAGAAACACAGTACAAATGATGTTTGCTTTGGTTACTTGTATGGAATATAAGGCAGTCTACGGTTTTTTATCATATGACTTGTTGGGCCATGCCAAATTCTTCTTGTTCAAACGTAAAGTGCTAAACTACATTGTTTTTATTCTAGGTCTATCAGCAGTCTCAGGGCACTCTGAAGATTCCCGAGACCATATTACATGGCTCAGATTTGATGGTTATGGGATTTCCACATTGTGCAAATGCCTATTATTTGTTGATGCAACTTGATAAGGACTTCAGGCCTGTTTTTCATTTGCTTGAGACACAGTATGATGCAAATGATAAGGCTAATGCAAATGGAGATGAGAAAGAAGTTATTAGGTTTAACAAAATCAATATAGGACAGATGCAAATACTTAAAAATGAGACGAATGCAAATCCTTTTGATATGAAGCTGCAGGCCCTACAAAGTTTAGTGGACCCTGCTGACATGATTGAGAGTGATCTTCCTGTCCAGAATGGAATTGAGCCTCTTCCACTACTTCCTGCTTGTTCACCATCATTTTCATCTATTGTTGATGAGGTTTTTGAATATGAACGTGGTTCTACTGTTGCACAGAATCATTCTCTTTCAGTTGATATTCAAGGAATGAATGCTATTGTTGTCTCACCAATGCATGATGGAAGCTTATCTCATACTCAAGCTAATAACACGGCAAAAGTTCATCCTAGTGTCAGTTTGAATAGCTATTTCCCAAGTAAGTTTAGACATTTACAAGGTACAAACACATTTTTTCTTCAAGCCCTGTAATGTCTATGACCAAATTGTCAGGTTCTAATTCTAATCATGACCTGTGGTTGCTAAGCTCTCCATATGACTATGATATTGCAGGTTCAAATAAATCATTTCAGCTTGTACCTTCACGCAATAATAACATCAATCAAATCCCTGCTCAAAGCTCACATTCTGGGAATCTTGGGAATGGTCATTTGGTTGGATCTTCAACTATTACTGGAGGTATTTTACTAAAATTTTCTTCTACATATTAGAGTCAGATGCAAATCCTTTTAGTGATCATTATGATCAACTAGATTACAGCTTCAGATATAAAATTTTTGGTAACCATTATTGTCAACTAAACTATGGCTTCATTGGAAATATATATTGTTCAAATACATGCTATCTTACTTGGGCAATTTTTCAGGATTAGATAAGCTCATCACTGCTGGTTCTGATGGTGCATCTAGAAAACGCTCTCTTTCAGATTTCTTACCAAGTATCCCTTCATTACGAGGACTGCAAGCTAGTGAGCTAAGAAAACGGAGAAAAAAATCAGAATCAGTGCAGAATCTCCTGCCTTTGCAGGCACACTCTCCTAATTTGCAATCAAGAGTCAGCCTCACCTATGGAGATGTTCTTGCGGAAAGAAATAATTGTGTTCCGGCAGCTATATATGCTTCTGTGCTACTACATGTCATAAGACACTGTTCATTATGCATCAAACATGCTCAGCTAACTGCTCAGATGGATTCCCTTGCAATTCCATACGTGGAAGAAGTTGGTCTTCGGACACCATCGTCGAATCTTTGGTTAAGATTACCTTTTGCACAAGATGATTCTTGGAAGCATATATGCCTGCGCCTTGGTAAGGCTGGAAGCATGTCTTGGGATGTTAGAATAAATGATCCACATTTCAGGGAACTTTGGGAACTTAATGGAGGAAGCACCACAACACAATGGGGTGTTGGCATTCGCATTGCGAATAGTTCAGAAATGGATTCACATATCTCATTCGATTCCAATGGTGTTGTTTTAACTTACAACACTGTTGAGGCAGATAGTGTCCAGAAGCTTGTGTCAGATTTACGAAGACTTTCAAATGCTCGTTCCTTTGCTCGCGGAATGAGGAGACTGATTGGTGTGAAATTTGACGACAAGCTAGATGACAATCAGTTATCCATGGAGGTGAAATCGCAATCTGTTAATAAAGGTAACAGTGATGCTGCTGACAAGCTATCTGAGCAGATGAGAAAGACATTCAGGATTGAAGCTGTCGGTCTAACGAGCTTATGGTTTAGTTATGGAACCATGCCTATGGTACACATAGTTGTCGAATGGGAGATTGCTAAGGGTGGTTGCACAATGCATGTTTCTCCAGATCAGCTTTGGCCACACACAAAGGTTTATCTTCCTTTTCCATTTTTCCTGGATCAATCACATTGGATGTGTACTTTGGATCTTAAAATATCAAATCTACAGCCAATATTTGAATGCATTTCTATATTGAAAGTTCATCTGGTTGCTCAATTGCATATTAAGGCTTTTACCTGGATGCTAAAAATTCTATCTGTTTATGCCTTTTTATTGTATTGTGATGTTCTTTTCATTGTTTAGCCATTTTTTAGTTCCATCAAACCTCAACGTGCTGTACATTAATTCTGATTGTCAATTTTAATTGGAATTTGGAAATCATGTCTGAACATTCTTCTGTGGACAAAATGACATTGTGTAAGGCTGACATGTACTCACTGCACAGTTGCATACTTTGCTTTCACAAGAAGCTTTTTTCTTATACATCTATCCTTTAATAATGGCATCATTATTTTTTGGAGTAGTCTGGAAGCATAAACGAGTGCTGGCATTTTGTTTTTTCACTGCACAATTCCTATGATCTGCTTTACTGGCGGTGCCAGATGGGTCATTCCAATTGGCTTCCATCCATTCACTTGCTTGTTTATAAATAGGTGAAACCTGTGTATAAAAGCTTATGCTCTCTTCTTAGGCATAAAGTTTCTGTGAGATTGCTCAATCATCTTGCAACCAAGTTTGCCTTTATTTGCCTCGTTATCTGATAATCAATCTACAAAAATGCAGTTTCTGGAGGATTTCGTGAATGGTGGAGAGGTTGCATCCTTCTTGGATTGCATTCGGCTTACAGCAGGACCATTACTTGCCCTTGGAGGTGCAATTCGTCCTGCAAGAATGCCTGTTACCGTTTCATCTGGATATAGCTCTATGCCAAAAGGGCCGAACATCCCGACACAAGGGCCTTTAGCAAATGGTTCATCTTCATCAACCATACATCATGGACCTGTCCCCCCAAATGCTGCAGCTGCCCATTTAAGCAGTCATAATCTTCATGCTGCTGCCATGCTTTCAGCTGCTGGACGGGGTGGACCTGGGCTTGTTCCCAGTTCATTACTGCCTTTTGATGTTTCGGTCGTACTTCGTGGGCCATACTGGATACGCATTATATATCGCAAGAAATTCTCTGTTGACATGCGCTGCTTTGCTGGGGATCAGGTTTGGCTCCAGCCAGCTACTCCTCCTAAAGGTGGACCTTCAGTTGGTGGATCGTTGCCATGCCCACAGTTCCGGCCTTTCATAATGGAACATGTTGCTCAGGGTCTAAATGCTCTTGAACCCAACTTCATGAATGCTACACAGGCTAGTGGACACTTAAATAACAATGCTGGAGCTCCACAAACTGCTCCTAGTGCAAATCGTTTAAGTGCTACCCCTGGTGTCTCTATGTCCAGGCCGACTTCTGGTGTTGCTAACCATGTAGCAGCAAGTTTGAGTCGAGCAGGAAATGCCATGTTGGCTTCTTCAGCTCTTGCTTCTTCTGGTATTAGTGGAGCTTCTGTGCGACTTACTGCTGGAGCTGGTCTCCCTGTTCACATGAAAGGGGAACTAAACACAGCTTTTATAGGGCTGGGGGATGATGGTGGATATGGTGGTGGTTGGGTTCCTTTAGCAGCTCTTAAAAAGGTGCTGAGAGGGATCCTAAAGTACCTTGGAGTTCTATGGTTGTTTGCACAATTGCCTGAACTTTTGAAAGAAATACTAGGATCAATCTTAAAGGACAATGAAGGCGCTCTCTTGAATTTGGATCAAGAGCAGCCTGCTCTCCGGTTCTATGTTGGGTAAGAAAATATAAACTGGCAAAGTATCCTTTGTTTTCTAGCATCATATTTAAAGTCTATGTTATTCACTTTTCAACTGTGCAATTGAGATTCAGGATCTACATAATATTCACTGGCAAAGTATCCTTAATTTTTGCTGTTCATGGAAGTTTTGGTTCCTACCGATATTGAGTTCCTTTTCCTTTTGGAAATAGTAATTTACTCTGTTTATATCTTCCCATATGCATTAATCTTTTTTACATGTTACAAAGTACAAATGTTTGTTGAATATGTACTGTGGTATATACTGATACCTTAAGACTACTTCATTATTTACTGAATATAAGCGGTGTTCTTTTTATTTGATTTGGTGCTATCTTCCTGTAATTGGTTGAGCTTAGGCTAGAGTTATAAGATGAGAAATTGCTAGTGTCAGGTGTCAGCAGTTCAAAATGACTCATCTTTCTTATCTTTGAGTTTAGTATTTCCATTTGGGACTGCCAGTAAATTGGTTCCTGATTTGATATTGCAGAGGATATGTATTTGCAGTAAGTGTCCATCGCGTTCAACTGCTTCTACAAGTCTTGAGTGTGAAACGATTTCACCACCAGCAACAGCAGCAGCAAGCTCAGAGCAATGCTCAGGAAGAGCTAGCAGCTGCTGAAATCAGTGAAATATGTGACTACTTTAGCAGGCGTGTTGCCTCCGAACCATACGATGCTTCTAGAGTTGCTTCTTTTATCACTTTGCTTACATTGCCAATTTCGGTACTTCGCGAGTTTTTAAAGCTGATTACATGGAAGAAAGGTCTTTCCCCAGTTCACGGGGACATTGCTACCGCTCAGAGGGCTCGGATCGAGCTTTGTTTGGAGAATCACTCAGGATCAGCTGCAGCTGATAACACAGAGAACAGCACTTTAGCCAAGAGTAACATTCACCATGATAGAGCCCACAGTTCAGTAGAATTTTCCCTGACATTTGTACTTGACCATGCTCTCATTCCTCACATGAATGTAGCTGGTGGAGCTGCCTGGCTTCCATACTGTGTATCTGTGAAACTTCGCTATTCTTTTGGGGACAACAATCATATAGCTTTCCTTGCTATGAATGGGAGCCATGGTGGGAGAGCCTGCTGGTTGCAGTTTGAGGAATGGGAAAGATGTAAGCAAAAGGTTTCGAGAGCTGTGGAAACTGTAAATGGGTCTGGTGTAGCTGGAGAGGTGGGCCAAGGAAGGCTGCGAATGGTTGCCGAGATGATCCAAAAGCAGCTTCAACTCTGTCTACAACAGCTAAGAGATGGCCCACTTTCTGCAGGCTCTACTGCATCATGAGCTTGCTTGGGATGAGCTCTCTTGTACAAGGCCAATGCTGATGAACTGCCTGTCCGTATTCAGCATGGCCTTTTGGCTTTGTTAACGTGCAGATGTAAAGGAGTTGTCACATTTGGTAGCAGCGACAGTTTCTCAGCCTGAGGCTTGCTCAGATGACAATTTTGTACAGTATAAATGGTGTCGGTTGACTCTTGTGGACCTTTACTTAGTCTGTAACATAGCTAGGGTTGGTAATAATGTATCAAAGTGGAGTTGTTCACATGGATGCAAAAGGATCTTTGGTAATTGGTTCTGTACCATCAACTGCTGTAATCGTGTTCCTTCATTTTTTTCCCCCCTTCCCTTTCTGATGGATAGTTCATTTAGGAGTCGTTATCTTTCTAATCTTAGACATGGGTGGATCTGGTATGTGGTGTTGTACATGATAATTTGACACTGGACTTGGGACTGTTGACATTCCTTTAGCTGGACATCTCAAATTTTGTTTAGAATGACTGGGGACAGCAAAATATATTGCTTGGAGCTTGTTTCAACGTTTTTGTTTTCTATTGCGTTATCCCAGTAAATGATGCCTTTGGAGTTAGTATGCTCATTAAATCTGCTCCAAATTGGTGCTGGATGGTAGGATAGATAAGAGGATGGTGTCTTGAAGTATTTCAAATTTCTAGCTCGTGGCTGGGAAATCGATGTGAGCACTCTGGCCACAGAAATTCGTGAGTAATTTGTTCGGATCAATAAATTTTTGTGCTGGTCCTTGCGAACGGAAGGGTATGGATAGGCTTTAGTCATCGGAGTTTGAATCATGTTAACCGTCATATGGGCAGGCTTGTTAGTCAATCAGAGTTTAAATCGTGATAACGGTGGTTCTATCGGTGCTTATTGTAGATGAGCACTGTCAGGATGGTTATTATATTTGAATATGTGGGTTGAACCTTTTGATGTATATATTATTTGTTAACCAACAGCTGGTTAGGCTGTTACCAAGTCCTCATCAATCATATTTTCTTGTGGTGCTTTTTTTTTTCTGGTTACAATAACGAGAACATTTGATCACATCACGAACCATGATTAGATAGTAACAACTCATCTTGGTATGATGCTCACCTGATTGCTGACATCATGCTTATACATTCTCAACTTCTCGGAAAAAGAAAAAATATTGGCCCCATAGTTCACAACCAGCTGTCCGGGAGGTCGATGTTCTGGAACCTAAACGACGAGTCCCTGGAGTCCTTGCTGGCGGCGAGCCCCGGCCCGTCGAGGTCGTCGTCCGCCGCCACGTCGACCGGCGACGGCAGCAGGAGCACAGGCGGCGGCGGCGGCGGCAGCTTGTCGACGTCGGCGTCCTTAGGCAGCGCCGCAGCCAGGTCGCGGTCCCACATGAGGAAGTGCAGCGTGATGGGGCGGAGCGCGTGGCGGTGCAGCGACAGCTTCTGGCTCAGCGACACGGTGTCGAAGCACTTGACGTTCCCTGCGGTGGACACCATCCAGGGCAGCACCTTCTCGCCGCCGACGCGTGACAGCACCAGCAGCTTGGACGCCCTGCGCGCCGCGCGGTGCAGCTCCAGGAG
Organism: Cymbopogon citratus; assembly: GCA_031170775.1. Taxonomy (NCBI): domain Eukaryota; kingdom Viridiplantae; phylum Streptophyta; class Magnoliopsida; order Poales; family Poaceae; genus Cymbopogon; species Cymbopogon citratus. Next base: position 9,355 of record DXKC01044720.1, read on the forward strand.
CCCCGACCGCGCCGACGCCACGCCCGGCGTGCCCTCCTCCGCCACCGAGGAGACGTAGATGAACCCTTCCTCGGTGCGGCTGATGGCGAACCCCAGCCGCGTGTCGCCGGGGCGCAGGCGCAGCTCCAGCGCCGCCTCGCCCGCCGCCGGCGTGTACCACAGCCGCACGGCCCGCACCACGCCGATGTCCACGCCGTGGTAGTCCTCGAAGCCGTACAGGCTCGCGTTCGCCATGCCGGCCAGGTCCGACAGCGAGGCCATGTTCACGGTCGACAGCGCCGTCTCGCCGGAGATCTTGGTCAGCAGCGCCTCCGTCTGCACGTTCATGAACACGACGGGCACGCCGGAGGCCTGCGACGACAGCAGCCACGCGTCCGCGCGCGCCAGGGTGTCCTCCAGGGTGTTGTACCGCGTGTTGGACCCGTCCGTCGCCTTGGGCAGCAGCAGCAGGGAGAGGAAGCAGCTCGCCTCCGGCACCGGCAGCAGCTCCCTCATCTTCTTCTCCCACGGGAACGGCTCGTACGCGTGGCCGATCTTGGCGTCGCGCAGCGCAGACAACAACTTGCTGTTCTTAGAACCTTATAAACGTAGCATATTGATATTGATCATCGATTAGTTAACCAAAAAATTAGAGTCAATTACTTTTAGATGTAAAAAAAAAATCAGACTGCAGTACAAGAGGTAGTGTGTCTTTTTGGAATCCTGCATATTCCAAATGTTTTTGAGGTCATGAACATCAGACTGTTGTAGAAGCTAATTGCATAGGTAGTATATTTATATTTTGCGTGATAATGAAGATAGAAAACCGTGCAAAGAATCAACACAAAAATGCAACGATGGAACAAGCATTGGATCCAGGATAAACAAGTACTAAAATACGCACCCACAAGAGGGTGACCACTCATAATAGATGTAGTCTTGTACTTGCATTGACCATGCTTGTTGGTACCACTCATCCAAACTTTATTATAGATACAAAAGCCAAATTCTCATTCCTATTGTCCAAATTGTTCTATTTTTTTTATAAAAAAAACTCTTGCATGAGCACCAGCATCTATACTATGAGTCGCAAAAACTGTTACCTGCACTGCCAAGTGTAGGAGCACATAAGACAGTTAGCCCCTGTAAGAAAGGGACTGACAAATGGATGTGGACTGCTGCCAAAGCAGTATAAGCCGCCAATTCGGTATCATGGGTCCCGAGGTACTGTTATCAAGCTCTAGAACCTTAAAAGGGCTGGCAGAAATAAAAGGCCACTACCTCCTTGTTAGACTTTCTGAGCTGAGAAAGCAGCACGAGGAAAGCGACTTATTTGTCATGCCCAACTAGTTTCACACGGCACAATAACAACTTCTTAACAAGCGAGAGTTTGTTTCAGTTCGCTCCTTGTGTAGGCAGTAAAATCTGCAAGATGTTCGGGCAAACAGGCCTCTCTGGCTCTATTTCTCTCTCTCTAGTGTCTCTCTCTTTACAGAAGATTTTAAACTGCTTCTAGAAAGAAAGATTGACAAGGTCATGCAACTTCCAAGAAGAAGACCCTAGCTCTCTTTGATTTCTTCTGAACTACATACAGAAATTGCGATGTATAATCCCAACGTCCTTGTCGTTAGTGCATGACCAATTTTTGATTAAAGAAAGGCATATTATATAAGTTTGAGAGCCTTGGAAGTTCCAGCAGGCAGCATCCAACAAGGCCATGACAACCCAATGGCAAGCTAAAGGTTGTTTGCGTAACTTAAAAATAGAAGTGGAACAACTGTATATTTCTTGCATTCAAGTTGTGCAATTTATAGTTGAAAACTCCTCATTTTCGAAATTGAAATGCCGAATATTTCTCAAATACGGCGATTCAGTTGTGAGAATGAAGACGAAATTACACGCCTTTTTTTTTATCCCTACCAATTTCATCACTGTCTTAGTTGTCGAAGTAGGCTTGCAAAATCCCCAAAACAGCGACTGAAGAAGTGCAGAATTCAACAAAGCAAGTCATGCCATGCGTTTAATTTATCTAGCTAATATAGACCTAAAAGATTCCCTAAATTTCTCTGCTAAAGAAGAATCCAGATGAGATCAACCGAGGAAATTTCGTCGGAAACAAGGAATCACGCGCGTCTCACCGTCGAGCTCGAAGCTTTCGCGACTGGACCGGTCGCCGTCGCCGCCGCGCCG
>DXKC01044733.1:1850-27248 GCA_031170775.1 Cymbopogon citratus
CCCCCCCCTGGGGGTTTTTTTTACAACCCCCCCCTTTGTGGGGGCGTTTGCACACCCTTTTGGTTCCCCCCCCCGCCCCTACAGTGGATCTTCCAGCAAAAAAAAAAATACAAATTCAAATCTGACTGCAGCATGTATTATATAATTCAAATTCAAATCTGACCACCACAGATATAAATATATTCATCCACAAACACACGAGCACGATATAAACCACCACATGTTCAAATAGTTCCATCATTACATAGCAATAATTCAAACCATTCACAAGTCCATTATTACATAGCCATAATTCACAAGTTCAAATAGTTATCAATGACCTAGAGATAGCCTGTGAGTCTCACGAAGGTGTTGGTACCTAGGATTACTACCTAAGTCAGAATCTCGATCATGGTAAGCGCCTCTGGAAGAAACAACCTCGTCAATGATGAAGCCGCAAAGGTCGCTGACGAGCTCTAAGAGTTCATCATCCTTGTATACGTCTCTTTTCTTGTTTTTCTCTTCTTTCCACTACAAGAGAACAAGTTTAGGTCTAGTATTTCATAACATAAGCCAAGTTTTCATACTACGAGCGAAAATGTGTCAAACTAACCAGATTGGGGTGTCTCCTGTAGGCACTAGTGTTACTCATCATACAACATATGTAGTACCCACAATGTAGACTCCCAGGCCTCTGCTTGAGACACTGTGTTTCGCATATGGAAATGTTAAGTAATGATATTGACAAACCACGTAATGGAGTGTACCGATGTAAGTTACACGTACCGGACATAGAGTTTTGATACCCAAATCGCCTTTCCTTTTTGGATGATGCCTTCCATTATGATAATCGACATAGTGCCTGAATGCCCTGTTCGAATGGTTTTAGCAAATGCAACTTGTTAGTATCAAAAAGCAAAGTTTACAAGTCCATATACAAACATATATAAGATAATGAGGATTATTGTCAATATGTATACGTCCTGAGAATCGCTATGAAGTCCATGTATGTCTCTAGCGCATAATCTGCTGAATCGAAGACAACTGCCATGCTTAACCCAACTTCGACCCCTACAAGAATCCAGTGGTTCCTGCATGAATTTAATCGTTGAAGAAACAAATAAACTCTTTTGCATCGAACTAAATATATCGAACAATGTTTTATTTAAGTATAGAGGCGAACTCACCCGAAGTGGTATGGTAACCATATCATTTCATTATGCTGGAGGTCCTTAAGACATCTAGCAATCCGTGCCGCAACCTTAAAGCCCGCTTTGTAAATCTTATTTTTCCGGATGGCCTCTTTGTCCTCAACGGTCTTTCCGGTAGCTAGTTCTTCGCAATCCATTTTCCATAACTTGGGGTATTCAAAATTTGACGCTGCTATTAAGTTAGGGTCTATATACCCGGCACTTAGACTTGGCGCCTGCTTCACAATATGTGTTTGCATTCTACAAATCACGAATTGGGTTAGTTACGACAAAATCCAAATATTTCATTCATATCGTATCGAGAAGGCAAGGATTTACAGGCACCACACACGAACTAGATTCATTTCCATCATTCCGAGGTGAAAGCATGCCTGCATGTCTTCGAAGTCAAATAATATATTTCCAGCTGCGCCTCCAAATGTGCCTTAACGGAAGACAACTTTTATCTCATTCAGTCTCGTCGAGTGAGCACGCAAGTAGCAACAGATGGACTGAGCCAATCAGACAGATAGACTGAGCCAATCAAAATTATCCAAGTAGAGATAGACAGGAAGAAAAACATCCAAAGCTGAAGAACAGTGCCATTGGCATATATACAGAAAAAGAGCAACAGATATACTGCACATCTAGGTTATCTTGGAATGATCAATAATATCCTCTATCTACTGGACTCAGAAAGTCAAAGAGAAGCACATGTATCCTAAAAACAGGACTAGAGGTAGTTGCAGAGTAGTAGTAACACAAACAGTCACACACACAAACATAGGGTAGAGGGGGACAGAGAGAGACACACAAACACACAGACTAGAAGAATCAATTGGCTTTGGCATCCCTACCCCACCCCCACCCCCCCAACACACAAAAGCATACAAAAATAAACTCAACACAAGTAAACAGAAATTCACAATTCTAAAAAATACAGCTAATGGCAAAATAAATAGGAAAAAAAGGAAATTAAAAAAAAGAATAAAACAAAGAGGCTGTGTTTGTCATCCCTACCCCACCCCCACCCCCACATGGTAAGTGACTAACTGAGCAAAGAAGTTCTTGGTTACTTGCTATTTGTCATGTTGAGGGAGAAAAAAAAACTAGTCACAAACTGAATAACGTTGGAAGCTATGGACAGTCAACAAATTAGTTAGGAACACAAGAAAGTTCTTTCTCCAGAGAAACTTCAAATTCATTAGAAGTTGAAAAGGGCAAACGTACTGCAAAGAGCACATTTCTGAAACTTCTGCACTAAAAAAATGGAACTGAACTACTGCTACTTATTGCACAAGCAAGGCACAAAGGCTGCAGCAAACTGAAATTACCAGGATAAGGCTACCTAGCTACCAGGAAATTACCTACAGCAAAATCTGAGAGAATCTGAGAGAATTAAATATTTGATGAACCATTTAGGCAACCAGCCTCTAGCATGAATAGCAGTGTTGATCCAAATAAAAAATTGCTCCACAGGTACACAAAGCAAGCAAGCAAAGATTGTATACCGTCGAATATACTAAATTCATAATAAAAAATACAAAGATTGGCAAATTCATACCACAGAACAAAGACATCAAGTGGCACAGAGGTGGCAACCATTTACTTGGTTAGCAGCTTGTAGCACCAACCCAACTTGGCAGCACATAGACCATAGCAAAAAGTTGTAACTGGCAGTTGCTAAAGCCTATTGGGAGCAAGTTGATTCAAAGAAACCTATATTATCAGGTTTGCATAATCTCAAACATCAGCAGTTCAGCAAGCATTGATATATAAGCCACCACAGATATCAGACAATCTTTACCTCACAATATTAACTTGTAAACATAGATCCAGAGCGTTAATTTCACCACAGAGCAAATTCACTCTAAAATTGGTCTCCCGCCATATATAGAACTAATAATACTCTTGTTTGGTATGGACGATGACAGATCTAGATCAAAGAACTTTAGATGTCATGACAACTCATAATCAGCACGGATGTGGTAACCCTAATCATTATGAACGAATAGCATACACATCTCGGTTTCAAATCTCTAAAAAGCATAGCAACCTGAAAACAATGTAATACTAATATGTATGCTTGTTGTGACCTCTTGGTATACCTATTGCGACGCCTAAATAAAAGGTAAGATATGCACAATCTATACGATGTAGAAAACTTAAATTGGTATCATCAAACATCAGCCACACCGTTCAGCATTGAACTCCAATCTCAGCTACCAAAAAAATTCAAAGGCATGCTCCCACAAATCCCCACCCCAGACCTCAATCAAAAGAAGCTAAGCTAGGAAATGCTCCCACGATCTTCAGCGTTGGCTCATGAGCATGTAAGACTGGGATTCAGCTTGATACATGGAGAAAATTCCGAAACAGGAGTGGGTTTGGGTTACTGAATATACTGACCGTGCACGAGGGAGAAGAAGTAGTCGTACACCAGCAGGCGCTCCTCAGCGCGGGGCACCTGCGGAGAGAGCACACCGGGGGCGCTCGCCGGGGCGCGTGTACGCCGGAAGGTCGCCGAGCTCGCGACGGAGCCCGTGCAGGTCCCGTGTGTGAGACGGAGCTCTGCGCTAGGGTTCCGAGCGGCGGCGACGCGGCGGCGCGACGCTCGGGCACCAGCACCGGGGCACGCGCACGGGCACCAAGACCGCCGGGGAGGAGGGAGGAGGGAGGAGGGGCGCCGGGGAGGAGGGAGCGAGGACGGCAGCGCGCGCGGACGCCGAGGATCTGCCCGCCGCGCGCACGCGTCAAACCCTAACCAAGCGCTGCGCGCGGCCACTCCGGGGAGACGCCGTAGTGGGAGGAGGTGGTGCGGCGGCGGAGGTGGGGGCGACGCCGGAGAGGGAGGAGGTGGGGGCGACACCGGAGAGGGAGGAGGTGGTGCGGCGGCGGAAAATCCGGCAGCCTGCCGGCGTCCAAAACGAAAATCGCGCCCAAAGACTTAGCCAATTCCAGGCTCCCCGCGCGCCGGCGCATATATACCAGGGAGGATTTGTAGGGGCGGCCGGTGAGCCGCCCCCTGCAAATGCATTTCTAGGGGCGGTTTCAGATTAAGCCGCCCCTACAAATATTTTTATTTGTTTTTTTTATCAGAAAATGATAAAAATATTTTGGTAAATTTTTTTGAGGGCCTAAATAATGTCAAATTGAAATGTTATAGAAATAAAAATTGTACTAATCATTAAGATGTACACATCTCATTTTGGGCATCTTGTCATTTGATCTTTTTTGGACCACTCAAAATTTAAATTTAAAAAAAAATCAAGTTGTGAGCACAATTTGAAATAGTATTTGATTTTAATTGAAAAAGTCATGAATACCAAGTTTGTTCAACTAGCCCATATCTACATTTGATATTTTGATCAACTTTTCATTTGACAAAGTTTACATAGTTCAAATTTTGAATTTCAAAAAATGACAACATAAATCTGTATTTTTGAAACTCTAAATGACCTCAAATTGAAAAGTCATGAATACCAAGTTTGTTAAACTCATCAAGATCTACATTTGTTGTTTTGGTCAACTTTTCATTTGACAAAGTTTAAATGATTCAAATTTTAGATTTTTAAATTTTGACAGCACCAAACCAGTTTTCGAAACCCTAGATGGTCTCAACTCAAAAAGTAATGAATACCAAGTTTGATCAACTCATCAAGATCTACAATTGTTACATAGGTCATTTTTACATTTGAGAAAGTGTTAGGAAAGTTTAGCTCTAAATCCACAATTCTCTCGTATAGTTTCATAAAGTCGGTGAGATTCATGATTTTGTGACTAGTGTTTACTAACACTTTCTCAAATGGAAAAATGACCTATATAAAGATTGTATATCTTGATGAGTTCTAACACTTTTGTATTCAAAAGTTTTTCAGCTGAGGTCGTTTAGTGTTTCATTTGACAAAGTTTGACCAAGTCAAATTTTGAATTTTTAAAAAATAACACTTTGACACCAGTATTTGAAACTCTAAATGACCTTAAATTGAAAAGTCATGAATACCAAGTTTGTTAAACTCATCAAGATCTACATTTGTTGTTTTGGTCAACTTTTCATTTGACAAAGTTTAAACGATTCAAATTTTGGATTTTTAAATTTTGACAGCTCCAAACCAGTTTTCGAAACCCTAGATGGTCTCAACTCAAAAAGTAATGAATACCAAGTTTGATCAACTAATCAAGATCTACAATTGTTACATAGGTCATTTTTGCATTTGAGAAAGTGTTAGGAAAGTTTAGTTCTAAATTCACAATTCTCTCGTATAGTTTCATAAAGTCTATGCGAGATTCATGAAGAAAGGTAGTCTCATACTTATACAGAAAGGTAGTCTCATACACATAAAGAAAGGTAGTCTCATACTTATACAGAAAGATAGTCTCATAAAATGAAGTCTTACCAACACGCACACTTACACAAGCTAGCTAGGCCCCGCCGTAACAACTTTCCCCTTGCCACCTTTTCGTTCCCATGGCAATATGTCTTTGGGTAGGTTCTTTTCCATAACACTGATCTTGCTACTATTGTCAGTAAATAGCGGCATCTCTTTGTAGTCATTGTAAGCTTCAGCATCGTCCACGCCATCAACTCCGATAATGTGCTGTTTCCCGGGGATAACCACATGCAATGTCTTCTTCTTTGGGGGATGGTTACTTAGCGGGTCGGGCATATAGAAAACTTGTGCGACACGTGAAGCGAGCACCCAAGGGTCATCTTGGTAGCCTACATTCTGGAGGTCCAGGACTGTCAACCCGATCTCATTGAATTGATGTTGCTTGATCCAGCGGCATCAAAACAGGGCCACCTTTAGATCCCTTCCATAGTCAAGCTCCCATATATCTTCAATTATGCCAAAGAATGGGACCTTTCGCCCATGTCCGTCGACCGCCTCATATCGAACGCCGCTGTTTTGGTTCACACTTTTACTATCCTTTGTGTGGGTATAGTATGTGTACCCATTGATGTCATAAGCATTCCAAGACGTCACTTGTCTCGATGGCCCCCCCGCCAACCTACTGATGGTAATAGAATCTTCACTTTCTCCAGGAGGTATGTTCTGGTCCTTTAACCAGGAAGTTAGGTGTTGCCTGTGCTGTTTCATGACCCAATCATCTAAACGACCGTTCCTCTCCTTCGTAATGATAGCCAAGTGTTCATCAACGTACGGTTGCATTAGTTTTGTGCTCTGCAAGACACAGTAATGCGCCCGACTGGCTTCTTCATATTCATTGTCGATGAACGTTTTTCTACCACTTGTGCCCTTCCCAGTCAACCTACCCTTGTGACGAGAATCAGGATTGCCAATCCCTCTCTGTACTTTCAGGTACTCTTGACAGCACTTGATGATTTCTTCAGTACTGTAACCCTCTATCATGGATCCCTCTGGGTATGCTCGATTATGCATGTATCGGCTTAGGACCGACATGAACCGCTCGTAGGCCCACATTTCATGCAAGTAGCAAGGGCCCAGCGCCTCTATCTGATGAACCATGTGAATCATGAGATGTTCCATTATATCAAAAAAAGCAGGAGGTAAACACATCTCTAGTTGGTTCTGGGTCTCCACCACGAAATCATGTAGGTCTCTCAGCTCTTCCCTGCGAAACGTCTTCTGTGAGATCTTTGACCAAAAGTAGCACATGCGGGTGATGGCCATCTTCAGGAACTCTGGCTTTATAGCCCTAATTACAATTGGTAGGTACACTGTCAACATCGTATGACAATCGTGAGCTTTGCAGTAGTGAAATGAAAGGTCCTTTATCGACACTAGCTTCTTCGGGTTCGCCGAAAACCCAGTCGGGACTTTGATTTGCCTCACCAAGGTGCATAAAGCTCTCCTCTCTTCTAGGTCTAGGTTGTAGCAAGCCGCTGGCAGAGTGTATTTTCCATTATCCTGAAGTACCGGGTGAAGCTCTGGCATCACGTTTAGCTGCTCCATGTCCCTCCGTGCTTTCAGACCATCCTTTAACTTGGGTGTGTCCATCAAAGTAGCGATGAGACTCTCGAAGACATTCTTCTACACGTGCATAGAATCAATGGCATGGGGGACCTCCAATTCTGGCCAATATGGCAAATACTGAAAGAAGATCGATTTTTTCTTAAAAGGTACACCTTCGATAGGAGGTGTGCTTCTATCTCTGATCGTTCCATCTAGTTTCTTCTTTCCATAGATGATGCGTATGTTTTTGACCATTTTATACACATGTTGTCCATTGTGACGTCTCTCCGGAGGGGGTTCATCCTCTGGGATGTCGCCATAGTATCGTAAGTACAGTTTGCCATAGTACTTGTGACCTAACTTTAAGAAGCGTCGGTTCCTTATGTAAACAACCTTCTTGGATCCATCTAGGTGCACCCATTTAGTATCATCCAAACAGACTAAGCATCCCGTCTTGCCTTTGAACTGTCCAGACAAGGCAAACAGCGCGGGGTGATCATTGATAGTTATGAATATTATTGCTTTGCACATGAAGTCCTCCTGTCGGAACGCATCATACATCAGCTCCCCAACCGTCCATAGTCTCTCGATTTCTTGCATCACAGGCTCGAGGAACACGTCTATATCAATGCCTGGTTGTTTAGGGCCAGAAACAAGAACGGTGAGGAAAAGGTACTTTCTCTTCTGACACAAGTACATCGGGATGTTGTACATGGTAAGGATCACTGGCCAAGTGCTGTGGTCACTCATCCTCTCATTGAAGGGATTCATTCCATCGGTGCTCAAGGCGAACTGTACATTCCTTGGGTCTGAGCTGAATTGTTTGTTGTTGTTATCGAAGTCTTTCCACTGACTACCATCAGCCGGGTGTGCAATCACATCGTCATCTACCTTGCGTTCATCGTCCCACCATGTCATGAGTGCGGCTTCCTTAGGGTTCAGGAATATACGCCTCAAGCGGTCGGTCACTGGCAGGTACCACATCACCAAGGCAGGAACTTTTCTCTTCTTTGCATCGTTGCCTAATGTAGTGTCCTCTGGGGGTTGAGATTCTTGTACCACCTTTTTCACACCCTTCTTATTCCTCTTGTTCCTGGTGGAGGCTTCTCCGCCACTGTAAAGGTCATTGTCCTTGTACCGATTGGCCCCACAACGAGGACATTTGTCTAGATCTTTGAACGTCTTACCACGAAAAAGGATACAGTGGTTGGGGCATGCATCTATTTTTTCAACACCCATTGTCAATGGACTTATAACCTTCTTCGCATGGTATGTGTTGGTGGGAACTGAGTTTGGCTGTGGCAGCACCCATGATAGGAGACGCAACAGATCATTGAAACTGCAGTCAGACCAGCCGTACTTAGCCTTCAGGATGAGTAGCTCAAGCACAAAACGGAGCAGTGTCCAATGTGTCGGACAACCCTTCTCAATACACAGTCTCATTCGACACTTTTTTCACCCTCTCTAGATTTTCTAGACTTTTCTTCTGTAGTAATATTTCTGGTCCAATGGCTCGAATCATGTCCTCCAAATTATCACTGTCGTCTTCATCCCCCTCACGTGCTCCGCCATCAGTGCGGGCACCACCAGCATCATCAGCACCTTGTTGATTGCCGAAGTCACCACCTTGTTCATTGCCATAGTCATACCCCATTTCTTCATCAAACTCTTTTGTGTATTGGTGCATATACCTAAGGATTTCGGCATTTTCTTCTTGATCAATGTTGGCGTCATCAACAACCATTGTTTCACCATGATGAATCCACACTGTGTAGTCCGGAACAAATCCTCGCATAATCAGATGTGATCTGATGGTACTCACATATGCAAATGCCATAAGGTTCCTGCAATCTTTGCAGGGACAAATAATTGTATCCTTATTATATGTCAACATTGATGCATGCTTCTCTGCGGCTTCAATAAATTTGTCCACCTCTTCACGGAAACCTTCATCGATCCTTGACCAACCATACATCCAAGAGTTCCTGTACTCCATCTTTTAAAAACAAAACAACAAAATAAAATACATGAAACAATTATGCAACAATTATAAAATAAAAAACAAACCCTAGATCTAGAACTAGATGAAACAAAACATTGATGCAACAATTATTATTTTACCAACAACCTTTCATGCCAACCCCATTCCAATTTCATGAAACACAATTATAAAATAAAAAAACAAACCCTAGATCTAGAACTAGATGAAACATATATGAAACTAGGGTGCAATCTCCACTAAAATCAAGCAAGATTGACTAATAGAGGGTGCAAGCTCATTTCTCTAACTAATTTACACTAATAGCTTCAAAACAAGGGTCTAATTTGCTCCATACAAAGCTCAAGCACCATGGAAGAGAGAGAAAAGCAAAACTCAAATTACTCACTAACCAACCATTAAAACTTCAATTAAAGGGTTGGAATAACATTCTCTTATCTTCTATAAGCTCCCCACCAAAGGATTTGAGATCAAAACCTCCCCCCCCTTACTAGAGCAATTTTTGGGAGGAGCCCAAGGCCTCTCAACCTTTTTTTCTCGGGTTGGAGTGAGTGACCCGAGGAGGAAGAAGGTGGTGGCTGTTTTATATGCGTACAGGATTTGTAAGGGGGGCTGGTGATCCAACCCCCCTTACAAATGGTACAGTAAGGGGGGCTGGTGATCCAGCCCCCCTTACAAATATCACAGTAAGGGGGCTTAAGGCGGTTCAATATCCAACCGCCCTTACAAATCGATTTGTAGGGGCGGTTGGATATCCAACCGCCCTTACAAATCGAGAACCATTTGTAAGGGGGGTTCAATATCCAACCCCCCTTATAGTGAAATGGGGCTGGCTCTTACAAATTGTTTTTGTAGTAGTGAAAGGTTCTCAATGGATGTCCATATGGCACTTGGTTCTGATTTGGCTCCATAGCAAGATCAAGGACGTCGAGGGTGGCAAATCCATAGAGCCAACTCTGCACACTGTGATTGTTCATTTGCCACATCGATGTTTCTTGAGTAGTTCAAAATTACCACACATGGAACATAAGAAAGAGGACCACTTGGCAAAGTTGGGATTCTTAGATTCTAGGGTGATGGACACAAGCGGTTTGACGAACATGGTGGAGTATGGATAAATGTTGACTATATTGCTGGCCTGGCCATGGAAATGTTATTGAACTGAGATGTAGCACTAGATGTAGAGGGTGAGGAAGACAACCTGCCAAAGACTAAGGAATCACGCACACGCAGAGGGGAGGGGTGGCATATCATAGGGATGAGCTAGGCCAACGCACACATAGTAGCATGCGCAAGAGCAGGGGTGTGCTAGTAGCGTGGTGTGCTAGTAGCGTGCGCAAGAGCAGGGGTGTGCGTAGATGAGCACAAGGGTTGGTGGATTTCTACTCCTCAAGTAGGAAACATGGAAGGGAGGTGGATCACACAGAGAAAGCAGGTTGCACGATTGAACATCATGACCGTGGTAGCTGTGGTGCGGAAGGAGCGTACACGAGCAAAGGAAAGATGACGACGTTAGAGTTGGGGAAGTATGAGGAGTTGGAGAGAGACCTTGCAGAGAATAGGAAAACACCTTGCACCCTAGGTTTGGGTGATTTTTTATTATATATAGCCATGATACGACTTGTGTTACAAGAAGAATACAATACAAGTCATAGCCAAACTTTATCTCTAACACACGCGTAAGAGAAAAAAAATCGCCAATGATCCTTCAACTCGTTATGTGTGTTCTCATTACGTCACATTCACATATAAGAGCACAATGTTAGGAATTAGTTAAAAAAAATAATTTATTTTTAGTTTCATTTGGGGCCATAAATAAAAATACATAAATACCACACTTTTTTTGCCTTCGTTGCGTCTATGGAAAGGCTCAGCCAACATCATCAGACCAAATGAAACACATGCATATCTTTGATTTACTCTTGGGGATGAATGACCCCTAACCATAATCTTGAGTTGTGTCTGAATGTTCAAGAGAGACAATATTATGGGGGTGGGGGAGGGGGCACATTTGCCAAACAAAAGTATGGTACATATACAAGCCTCTATTGAACAACATTTGCATTGTATAATGGTAGGCACATTGACAGGCAAATGGATTATATAAACAACAAACTCAAAAGACTAAAGCCATGATAAGCATGTACGATGGTACAGAGTATTTCCAAATATAACAGTGTATGATGGAAGCTAGGCACACTCATAAAATATGGAGATTCCACCTTTAGAGACAATACTTTGATTGTTGGAAACACACCATGCATCCAAAGGTGGAGAAGTTCATGCTCTGAAATGCATTTCAGATAATTGTTATAATGAATAACAAATTATGAATAATTGAAACTAGAATGGACACAAGAATTTAAAGTATAACACGTTTAAGTACCTTAAATCTAAATGTGGTTAGTTGTAGGTGCAAGAATCCCTCTTCCAACATGTCCTAGGATTTATAGATTTGATCCACCTTTTATGCATGGTAATGGATGGAGCATAATCCTTGTCATCAATCAACAATCAATAGTCTAGAAACTCCATTGAATGACGTGATTATTATCTAGAGACAACATCAAATTCTCCATATTAGGTAGAGAGATGTCAAGGTGAGCATAATCCCTATTTTAAATGAGGGCCAAATGTGCATACCTCTAACTGGAGAAAATATGTTCTGAAGAGGAACTCATACAACGAAGCCTACAAGCCTCTAGTTCTTGAACAATGGGAAGGTGGGGTTGGTCCTCCTTGAGGTGACACGGTTGATTAGGTGAAGTAGTTAGACATATTGGAGATGGAACATTATTGTCGACAATGGTGGATTGAAGAGGTAAGGATGAGCTCCTTGAGAATCCCCATGTCAAGACAATTGCAATTGCAAATCCAACACCAAATCCCAAACCAGCAAAAAGGAATAGTACAATGTCTATTGATACCTTCTTTGATTGATGTAGAACAATATCTGGTGTCATGTTGTTGCATGCTTTGGACACTTGAAATCCACATAAACCAATGTTTCCTAAAAATGAGAGATCAGAGAATGTTAAGAAGTGGGAAGACTCAGGTATTCTTCCTTGTAATTGGTTGTAGGATAGATTCAATATGGAAAGAAAGTCCAATGATGCCAACTCCCATGGAATTTCCCCAGAAAGTTCATTTGAAGAGAAGTCTAGTGCCTCAAGTTGATGTAACCTGCCAAGCTGAGATGGGATCGGTCCAATTAGAGCATTATGTGACATATTTAGCCCACCGAGTAGAACAAGCTCCCCAATTGACTCAGGAATAGGGCCATAGAATGCATTATTCGAAACATCAATGACGACAATGGTCCTCAGTATCTTAGAAAAAATGATATCAGAACCTTTGTATGTGATGGCAGTGGTGAACTGGTATGTTTGACCAAGTAGATCATATTGATTTTCCATGACCAACGTCTCATTGACATCATTAGTCATCATAGATTTCATTGTCATAAACCATTCATTTCGCAATAATCCAAAGAAATTGTTTGAAGCCAAATCAATGATTCGAAGTTTTCCAAACTCACAACTATTTTGACCTTCTAAAATAGATGGCCCCACATCTCCGATGAACTTGTTGGACTTTAGAACAAGGACTTGAAGTTTAGGAAGCATACTCATCCAACATGGAAATGTATCACTAATAAGATTCTTCCCAATATCAAAAACCTCCAAGTCTTTGCAGGCAGCTAGAGATCTAGGTAACTGTCCTTCAATCTGATTATCACTAAAGTCTAATGCCTCAAATGCACAATCTTGCTTCATGCTATTTGGTAATCTTCCGTTAAGTTGATTTCCTTTCAAACTTAATACATTGAGGTGACTCATATCCTCCATTAAACAAGAAGGGATAGAGCCAAGCAAATCATTAGTGGAGAGATCAAGGAGCATAAGGCTTGTTGCTTCACAGATTGATTGTGGAATTTCTCCAGACAAGTTTCCAGAAGCCATGAAAAGGTAAATGCTACTTAAGTGAGAACCAAAATTGAATGGCATGGATGAGAATTGGTTGTTTGAGCAATCAAATAGTTGGTTCTGTGGTCCTGGTATAGGTATAGGCCCTTTAAATAGGTTATAACTAATATCAATAACAAACATGTTAGCAGAAATGACAGAACCATATCCAATATCGCTACTAAATTGGTTGTGTGATATGTTCATCAAGATGAGAGAGTTGATCCAATTATCCCATGCCCACTGAGGTAGAGGGCCATGGATGTGATTGTTTGAAAGGTCAAGAACTTCAAGTGAATACATGTGCCTCAAGGTAACAGGGAGCTTGGATATGTTACAAGATGCTAGACATAGAGTGTCGACATTTGCGATGGATTCCCATGAAGAATTGTATTCTCCATCTACTACGGAAAGCTTGTTGTTTGAAAGATTCAATATGACTAGGTTGGGCATTTTGAAGAATGAGCTGAGTTGGATGGTACCACTTAAACTATTGGAATGTAAATTTACGATGCCTAATTGAGTAAGATTAAATATATGTGGAGGAATTTGACCTGAAAAATTGCATGCATACAATTTCAATGTACTTAGGTTCTTGAGGTTACCTACGAAGGAAGGTACTTGACCAGATAAGCCACAACTTGAGAATTGTAGAGTTTCCAGAGAAGTTAAATTTGCAACCCAAGATGGTATTTCTCCTACTATACCAGCTCCAGAAACTTGTAGCAACGTTAATGATTTGAGCTCACCAATTGAAGTGGGAAGTTGCTCATGGTGAAAGTCAGTTGCTGCAATACCTAATTTCTGCAAGGATTTGAGATTACCTATTGAACTCGGAATGGGACCAGAGAAATTAGTGTTGCTACAAAGCAATTCCTTGATAATACTATGTGATGAGAAATTAGGAAGCAGACCAGATACCTTGGAATTATAACTAACATCAATAACCGTTAAATTTGTGTTCTGGAATATCCTCATCGGGAACCGTCCTTCGAGGCGATTATAGGCAAGCTTAAGAACACTGAGGGAAGGTAAGTCAGCAAAGGAATCTGGAATTCGGCCATACACTTTGTTGTACTTAAGGTTGATCATGGTCAGCGAATGAATGTCGGATAACGATTCACAAATCGGAGCATCGATGTGGGTATTCGGTAGGCTGAGAACCTGAAGGTGTGGAGTGGAATTAGCAAAGGCACTACACCATGCTGCCCCATTGCCAGACAAGTCGACATTGCCTAGATAAAGCTCCTTGAGGTTGCTAAGGTTAGCAACGAATGCTCCAATGTCTGGCTCTATGATGGGCCACCTTCCTTCACCAAGTGGCAGGAAATAATCGTTGTCACCTTCAACAAGATAAATCCAGTTGGTGAAATCCAAGGATACCAGCTTGCTGAGCCGCCGTATCCCGTGTGGTATCTTGCCTATGAAGTCGGTGTAGGACAAGTTGAGGTAGGTGAGCTCGGTGAGCCGTTCGAAACCGACGGCAGGGAGCTCTGACTCGTTGAAGCTGTTGAAGGAGAGGTCCAGGTACCTCAAGGAGGTGAGCTCAAAAAGCGCCGGGTGGAGGCCGGCGCTCTGCAGCCAGCATTCGGCGAGGTCGAGGGTGGTGACGTGGCCATCGGCGGCGGCGCAGGCGACGCCCTCCCAGCGGCAGCAGTCCGTGCCAGCCCGCCACGACGCGAGGGTGCATGTGGAGTCAGTCGTGGTGGAGAAGGAACGCCGGAGCCGTAGCAGCGCCGAGGACTGGTCCGGGCGGCACAGAACGGCTGCTGCTGGTGGTGCGGTAGTTTGGTTGCTGGTGGTTGCGAGGGAGTAGGGTTGGGATCCCAAGGAACAAGTGTGAACGAGCAAGTGCAGGTACAGCAGGAGCTGCTGGCGGTGGCTGGTAATGGAGATCATACTGACTGCTGAGAACTTGGGACTCATTCGTCTAGCTCGTTGCATTGCCCACGCTCTAGTCCTCTGCCCTCGTACATATATCGAGCGACACGCACACGGCACACGCAAGTCACCCACACAATTGTCTGGTGACGTTTTCAGAAACAGGAAGATAATATGTGGACAGTGTTCACGAATCTAACTGCCTTTGCACGCAAGTAATAACTACTGTACTAACTAGCGGCGATTTTTCAGTGCATATTCGTGGTGACCCCTGACTCGTGACCAAGTCCTGATGCCGTGATGATGCGGCCGGCCGGTCTCGATCAGTCGTGGTTGGTAGGACTCTCAGTACAGGTGGGTGTTTGAGTTTGACTATACACAGCCTAAAATAATAACTCTTCTGTTTTCCGTCAAGAGCATGCGTCCACACGCTACACAGCATTACGCCACACAGTAATTTCTAATTTGTAAGGATCTGTGTGTACCTTGCAACTGGGTGTTTGATCACTCCTCACATCTGATTTTTGCCTATGCATTTAGAGTATCTTTTAGCTATATTTACAATGTCTTATTATTATATTTACAATGATCTCTTCATCGTAATTTATTGGACAAAGTCATGTAGTTTAAGGATAACCCAACTTGTATTACTATGCATCGTATATCTCAGAGAAATATATGCCAAATTCACTAGAGAGGGTCTTCCACGTAAATCTTTATTGACCCCTAGGACACCGCTAAGGCGTGTTGTATCAAACTTTTTCTCTACCTTAATATAAAGATGCACAAATCTTTTGCGTGGTTGATAAAATAAATTGTTCAGGAAAATACAAATTATTCGTATGGATTGCAGATATCAGATAAATATATGTCAAATTGTTCACAAATATCAAATGTGATAGGCATAACATCCCAACATGAACATCGAACCCATTCTCTTCTCGTCTACCCACTATTGGAAAGCCGAAATTTCCTGACAGTACGATTTTCGTCAGCAAAATTAAAATCGAATTTTCCTGATGGTACAACGCCAGGAAATAACCGTCAGGGCTAGCTCGACAGGGAAATTAGAAATTGTCTGACGGTTAATCGTCAGGAAAATTAATTTTTATTTTGCTGACGGTGGAGGGCCGGTAGGGGAACTGGCAACCGTCAGGGTTAAGTGTATTATTCTGACGGTAGAAACCGACAATGAAAATATACATTACATGCAGGAAAATTATTTTTCCTGACTGTGAGGTCCTGATAGGATAAAGGAATAAATTTCCTGTTGGTTTGGTAGCCATCAAAGAATTATAATTTACCCTATCGGTGTCCTATTTTCCTGTCGGTTAACCGCCAGGGAAATACGGACCACAAGGAAAAATGTAGAATAAATTTTTCTTCAAATTATATTTATTATCATTTGCACAGAATATACTCAAATTATTTTTATGTCTCACATATTAGCATCACAAAAATGACTAAAATGGCACTACCAAGATTCATAGGTTCAGTATTACATAAATTACAAATAAGTTTTCCAAACATTTGACATCTATACAGCAGTACTGAAGTTTCAGCAGTGTCATGCTATCACTAGTAATAGAAGGAACATAGACCTATCTATCACTAGTATTCTTCTCTTTTCATTCTTCTCTTTTCTTCCAAATGAATTAGGTAGAGAAAGAGCTCTTATGGCTGCACATAAAATGAAATTTGGATTAGAACCCAAACTGAATGAATGTGCAATGCTTCCTATTTGTTAAGCTATCGGACCTGCAACAATCATCTAAGCTTTTTTAAGCCTATCTGTTAGGCTAAAAGCATTCCTTTTTTTGACACTAGTGCATGTAACAATCATCTAGACATCTATTTCTTTGTTTATTTATATTTCCTTCTTATTTACAGGTTCCGAATATTATTGAGCAGCCCGAGTATTCTGTGTAAAACACATTCGCTACATTTTAGTTTTCAACGATGGATTGTACTTTCTATAATGAGAGATAATAATCAACATACAAAGCAAATAGTTGCTGGTCCTTACCTTGCCATATGGTGAGAGACTAGTAGCTACTAAAGTCTCGTGATCTTGTCCCCCAGCTTGTGGCTCCTCATACATATAGTGCCTGCATAATGTAAACCAGAAAAAAATCAGAAACAGAAAAGGAAAACAGTTCAGAATCTACTCAGGAAATGTTAATGTCCGGCATTGCTCATCTCAGGCCTTGTGCTGTTATTTTTGGATTGCACCAAAAGTCATGCTATGGACCTTGTGCTGTTGCTGCCATCGATGTCAAAAACTGAGAAGCAACAGCATTCAGTATGTGTATGGACAGGAAGTTTGATCTGAGGATTTATGTTGTCGTCTTCAAGTTGGTAATGACGACAAGCCTCCTGAAATGCCTCAATGCTGCCAGAGAGAACATAATCACACAATCTTAGAAATCTTGTGATACATGTATTCTCAAAAAAAAAGAAAAGAAGAAGAAGTAGTAGATCAATCAATTATTCTATCAATCAATTATTCTCAAGCCTAGCATGAGGGTCTCGGCTTGTAATATATAATATAAGAAGAATCAACAGCCTACAGTAGACACGATTGTCTCGGCTGAAAGAAGGGATTCAGACTAATGCAAAAAAAATTAACTATCTATGTTGGAGAAAAATGATTCACATAAAAGGCCACTGATGATACATATAAAAACTAGGCTTTGAATGCAGGTGTTATCTATGGACAGACGAGTGCAGGACAATACGTGGTTACAGGCGATGATTCAGTTGATCCCAAATTTCATGTAAATTAACTCTTCTTGTTCTTAGGGGTGGCTTGAGTCCCAGTTCTGCTGTGACTCAAGTAAAAATGAGCTGGCGCAGCTTGTGCCAAGCTAAGCTGTAAACTTTTATTTCTCTGCTCTTATCAATGAAAGCCAGTAACGGATCTTTCGAAAAAAAAGAATGCAGGTGCTAATTTCTTTTAATGGTGCTTGCCAAAATGTAGCTTGCAGAAACAACAAAGGCCTTAACTGAAAACAGAAGTTCTGAAATATTAGTATTAGACTACTACTGCTAGCACTAGTACCCTCCGATTTAGACGTCTTCTTCCTGATGCCGCCACATCCCCAACAGCTCTTTACTTTTTGGGAGAATAACATTATTTAAAAAAAGGTGATAGATGATGTATATTTTTACTTACAAAAAAAATTACTTCTTACTACCATTAAGACTTCTTTACCTAGTTCGTCCTTAGTGACTAGTGAGAATGACTCCCTTTTTGAGATAACTAAAAAAATCTTAGTCGTTTTCAATGGAAAATTTCTTGCAAAACTTAATTCCTTTACTGACAAGATATTTAGAGCAACTTAATTCCTTTACTGACAAGATATTTAGAGCAACTCCAACAGATGTGCTATATGGTTTTGTAAAATAGCAAACATGCTATTGCTATCCCTAAAATCTCGAGGGCCATATATAGCTAACCATAGCCATTTGCTATCTAACTTTGTAAAATAGCAAGGCTGACCTCTTCTTTTTTTAGAAGTTTTTTATTTTATAAAATAGCTAAACAATGAAATTTAGCTATTAAATTTAGCCATTAAATTTAGCTATTAAATTTAGCTATTAAATTTAGCCAAGCTATTAGAGTTGCTCTTGCATACTGATTTAATTGGAAGTGTTCCATCACTGTGCAATTTACTCCTACAAAATGGTCGAGCAAAGTCATTTTGTTCACATAGAAGATGGCTTCCGTTATGTGCTTCGTTCTCTGTTGAATTTTTAATATATAATATATGATCGATGACATTATGCATCCATACGCATGGTTATATATATTCGTCTTGTTTGGATGCACATGTACTTGGTTCAAACCATATGTGAACTAATTTCCACTCCAATTCACTCCAACACATGTGGTTTGAGGCAAATCATGTAACATCCAAATAAGCCCTCCTCCCTCGTAAGTCATTCCAACAATCTTAGAGAGTCAAAACTTCTTAAGTTTGACCAAATCTATACGGTAAGATAATAACAACTAGGATGTCAACTAAGTATCATTGGATTCTTCGTTAGCTATATTTTTATAGTATACCTATTTATTCTCTCAATAATCTTGATCAAACTTAAAATTCTTTGACTCTCCAAGATTCTTGGAATGACTTATAATTTGGAACGGATGGAGTGATTAAGTTTATCGCAACACAAGTGTCGGGTACCATAATTAGGGATACCCAACGGGAAGTACAAAAAAACGTCACTTAAATCCATAACGAAGGTCACGAAGCAAAGTTTATCCCCAAGAAACAACCCCCGGGCTATGGGGAAAGGCCGGCTCGATTCGCCCGAGGCCATTCCGTCTCGTCCGAGACCCCCTCGATTCGCTCGAGCCCTCTCCGCCTCGCCCGAGACCGGCTCGGACAGCAAGTCCACGAAATTCCGCCTCGGCCAACTGCTCCGGCAGGACGACGTGGCCATTTAATGCACCTGACAACCCCATCAGTGTCGGTCACATGCGCAGCATGGCCGAAAGGTCGACAAGACCAGTATCTGAATCACCCCTTTAGCACCCATAACGGCATCAGGGAGTGGTAAAACGTCACTGTGCCGGCTTACCGAGCACTATAGCACCTTACTCCGCACTATGTCAACCACCGAGCCTCCCTGCAGCGTGACACGACTCATCAAGGCCCCTGCGCATCCCGGGAACGGCTCGGGCCTCTACAAACTCCGACCCAGCCTCGACGTTCCACTCCCGGGCTCGGGAGAGGCCTCTACGGCACCAACCCGGCTGCAGCTCTTCGCATCGGTCAAAGCTACAGGGATTGACACATCAGCTCCCACGTCAAGCACCGCGACGGCCATACCCTGTCCGATTACTCTATTTCGTGAAGGACGGACGTCATCCCCCAGCCATGCCGCTACATGGAAAGGCCATAGGCCTCGGGACCCACCTCCAGAAATACCACGCGGTAAAAACTTGTAACCCGGGTCCTTCTTCGCCTATAAAAGGAGGACGTCGGGGCCAGCCCAGGGGGACAACTCACTCAACCACACTCGAGATCAACATCTCAAGCAACCCCTTCACGAACCTACTTGTAACCCCTACTACAAGCACCTCGGTGCAAGATAATACAGACCATCCTCCCCCCACTGGACGTAGGGTCTTCTCTTGTCCGAACCAGTATAAATCGCTTGTGTTCATCTTACATCACCGTCCGGAACTGGGACACGCGGCTACAAATTTACTCGTCGGTCTAGGACCCCCGCGTCCGGACACCGACAGTTGGCGCGCCAGGTAGGGGCTCGCTGCGTGTCGTAATCACCTTCCCATCAAGTTCTGGATGGCAAACTCCACGCGTCCCATGCGTCTCGGCTCGGTGATCCGGTTCGGGAGCCTCGAGTTCATGTCTCTTGGCTACGACTACGACATGGTCCTCCTCCCGCCCAGGCGCCCGGCCGACAGCGACTCTTTGCCCCCACCTGGGAGGGGCAACTGTTCAGACCGCCGCTCCCGTCATGCTCGTCGAGCAAGATGGGGGCAGGCCAACCTCAACTCCTCCGCGACAGGCGGAAACGATGCTATACGTCCTGGCAGCTCTCCTCGGCCGGCCGCTGGTGCAGTGTCCCTTGCGAGGGACCTGTCCGGTGTACATCTGACCGAGGATGGGCCACCTGCAGCCCACGGCAACGACCCGTCGGCGGGTTCGACGACGCCCCCTCCCGAAGAGCCGATCCGGCTACCACGAGGGCCAAGAGCGGCACCGTCTCCATTCCCCTACGGGTTGAGGAACGCCGCGGCCAGCTATGCCTCCTCCGTGAGCACCCGTCTGAGTGCTTACACGGAGCTCCCTGGACACCACCTCCGCTCTACCCTCGACCTACTTGCATCCACACCAGCTTCGGCATACGTGGACTCTACGGAGGATAGTGATGCCGGAGCTGATGCGGATTACGCCGAACTCCGTGACCCTGAGTCCCTACGCCAGTTTATGACGGCATGCGACTATTATCTCACCGGCTCCGACTCCGACGACGACGCTTATGATCCTTCTCGTGAGTGTTTTCACGTTGAGATCGAGGAAGTTGCGAACCAAGGTAACCACGATGCACCACAGAGGGAACACACCCCTCCACCCCTACACGTCGGATGCCCAAGGGAGCGGGATCCGTTCCTTCCTCTAATGGACACCAGCGCGCGGAACTCGAGCAGCTCCGCGAACTCCAAGCCAAGCTCGAGGAGGAACGCGCACAACTGCAACAGCTTTGGAACACCCTCGAGCGAGAGTGGGTGGGCCATGGCAACATCGGGGCAGCCCGGCTGAGGGCACGCGACGTCCAGCGCCGCATCAACGAGGATGCAGAAGGGGAACAACCTGCGGTCTTCAACAAGGCCAGCCAGAATGTCGCTGCGGCGGCAATCCTCCTCCAAACGATGCTCGAGCCATCGACCCCGGAGGGGCGGCGCATCCGCGACGAGCTCCGAGGGCTCCTCGAGTGCGCTGCGGTTCAACAGGCCGAGAGTTCCACGTCTCGGCGGCGCGAGCCGGCCTCGGAACAGCACACGACACCTTCTCGACAGGAGCGGGAGGCCTCGGTTCACCCCGAGCCCGTGTGACCGTCGTAAGGGAATAGGGGTCCCTCGGTGCGCGAGCGCCTCATCAACAACCACGAAGCGCGCGACGCCCGAGACATCATCGACGAGCATCGGTGACGCAAGAGCGACGGCGCCGCCCATATCCGTCATCCGCACCGTGGTGGGCATTACGACAAGAGGGAGGATCGCAGTCCCTCACCCGAGCCGCCGGGCCCTCTTGTCTTCAGCAAGGAGATACGCAGGACTCCGTTCCCGGCCCGATTTCGACAACCGGCCAACATTACCAAATATTCGGGGAAACGAGGCCTGAGCTATGGCTAGCTGACTACCGCCTGGCCTGCCAGTTGGGTGGCGCGGACGACGACCCGCTCATCATCCGCAACCTCCCTCTGTTCCTGGCTGACTCTGCGAGAGCTTGGCTGGAGCACCTCCCCCCTTACCAGATCCATGACTGGAATGACTTGGTGAAGATCTTCGAGGGGAACTTCAGAGGCACATACGTGCGCCACGGCAACTCCTGGGATCTCAGAAGTTGTCGGCAGGGACCAGGCGAGACTCTCCGAGAGTTCATCCGGCGCTTCTCCAAGCAGCGCACCGAGCTCCCCAACGTCACCGACTCGGACGTGATTGGGGCATTCCTCGCAGGTACCACCTGTAGAGAACTTGTCCGTGAGCTGGGCCGGAAGACCCCCGCCAATGCCAGTGAGCTGATGGATATTGCCACCAACTTTGCCTCCGGTGAGGAGGCGGTTGGTGCCATCTTCCACGAGGATAAAGGCAAGGAGAAGCGCAAGGAGGATGCCCCCGAAGGCTCCACCCAGCGCAGCTCCAAGAAGAAGAAGAAGAAGGGGCGGTAGGGAAACCACGAGGTCCTCGAGTCCACCCTCGTTGCGGCCACCGAGCGCAAGAACCCCCGAGGCCCCCCCGGAGGCCCCGGGGTCTTCGACAAGATGGAACCGTGCCCGCACCATAAGGGGCCGACCAAGCATACCCTTGAAGAGTGCACCCTGCTCCGACGCTACTTCGCCAGGCTCGGCCCCCTGCGGAAGACGACAAGAAGAAAGGACCGAGTGACAAGGATGACGGCAAGGATGATGACTTCCATCAAGTCCACAACTGCTTTATGATCTTCGGCGGCCCGTCGGCGGGCCTCTCAGCACGCCAGCGCAAGCGCGAGCGCCGTGAAGTGTAACACCCGGTTTTAAGGACAAAACCAGATGCACACCATATGTGGAGTCCTGAAAGTCAAATCCCACATATAGCTACAAATAAGGGTGATATCAAATAACAATGCTTAATATATAACGAACTTAGAATAAAAGATATCACCTTAGATAGCAAACAACGAAAAGACACTCCGATCTTCAAGGACTCCACTCCACTGGATCAAACTGACTGGTTGATCACAAGCCTAAACTTTTTCAATTAGCAATCTAGTAACCATCCTGAGGTGTGGGTAATAGCAAGAGTGAGTCCATGTCGAATTCAACAAATATAACATGGGGTTATGAAGCTCAAAAGGTTGACACTGGTTTACTGCTGTTAGCATTTTAGTGAGTCACAATTTTATCAATAACTTAGCATATAGTTGTGCTTAAGCCCCAATTAAACCACATGATAATCATTGTGAGTAGAAACCATCATCATTATATCATTATTACCATAATCAACATTCTCATCATCCAATGAACCATTATTCTGTGAGTTTTTCGGGCCACTCGTGACCGTGAGCACGGCTGTTATAACAGTTTTACACTCTGCAGAGGTTGTACACTTTCACTATGAGTCATGATCCCCAAATGCTCAGGTTAGCAACTCCCAAAACATCGAAAACCATATAAAGCCAATTCAAAGGTTAGTCTAACAAGCTAGGGACGCTAACCATCAGATGTAGGAACCCCCTTCTAATATGGCACATTCCCTCACGGCTATACTCATAAGGACAGAGGCTGTCCTATACCCAACTCGGCATACCTCTCAACGAGCTAGAAAAGGTCCTTTGAACGACTAGAGCCAGAGCCATGTAGCCCTCCCAGTTGTACTGTAAGTCCCAGCTTTTGCCGACAGATAAGTCCATTGGGTAAAAAGCATCTTTTAAATCATTGTTGCATAGAACCATTAGTCAAAATTCAGATCATATGTCTTCTTGTTATGCACTAGCAAGAACTACCCATATGCATAAGAAACCCATCGGTGATAAGGTATAAAGGTAACAATTGCTAGGTAAATCATTAAGGTGATCAAAATTAGACACATGCATCATGATTAAAGTGATTAAGGTGAATAGGAAAACAAGAATGATCCCATGCTATACTTGCTTTAAACTTGCTCAAACTTCCTTATACTCGGCTTCTTGTCATCACCTTCTAATCTTCAACGCTTACAAACCTTTCTCGTTCTACTCGTAGCAAACCTCACGCATAGGCAAACATACAAGCAACAAACGAAAGCATCTAAGAACAGTGCACTAAACAAGGTAAAACAACGTACTAAAAGAGATGATCTATATTAATATTATATAAAAGAAAATAATACATGCTTAATTATTTTAATTGAAGGAAAATCATGTGAAAGATATTAGTTCAGTTTTAACCAAGCATATTTTAATTCAAGTTGGAACTAGTCATTTTTATTTGTAAATGTTACCATATGAATTAAGCAAGTTAAACTTTAAATTTGCAAAGATAAAAGAGCACGTGAGAACATCTATTGGTTTATATGTGATGGATATTAGAGCTAAGCAAATTTACAATTAAAAATATATTTTTATTCGCAATTAACCATATTAATATTTAAAATA
Source organism: Cymbopogon citratus (assembly GCA_031170775.1). NCBI lineage: Eukaryota > Viridiplantae > Streptophyta > Magnoliopsida > Poales > Poaceae > Cymbopogon > Cymbopogon citratus. Next base: position 26,172 of record DXKC01044733.1, read on the forward strand.
CCATAACTATATGGCTTTTAAATAAGAAAACTAGTTGCATGCACATTAATCAATTTAATTATAAACACATAAATTATGTATCTGCAAATCTATGAAAGAACAAGCTGAAATGTAGCTACGGCATGAACATGACAACTTTAGAAGAAATTTGATAAGTCAAATAAGATCGATGGAAATATGAATAGAGGAGCAGTGAACCACACCGGAAAGAGACATGACATGAGTTTAAATGGAATTAACCATGTACGTAAGATGTAATTAGATGATGAAAGCTCGATGAAAATATGAATCTAGAATGTGTGTTAACCAATAAAAATATGGGGAAATTAATTGGAGGTGGAGCTCACCTTTTAAGCCACGATCTTTCTATCCATCATGATCGAGCAGCAGATGCATGCTCCTGCACGCTGCACCAGAGCACCGCAGTGAAGAACAGAGGCGTGCTCAGATTGCGTCAGAGCATGGCTAGAGTCTCAAGACTGCCAACCTCGCGATTCAGGCGACCATGGTATAGGCACTGGAGACGAGGTTACCGTGCTGGCGTTACGGGCCTCAAGACAGAAAAACAGCCATGGGCGCTTCATCATGGTGGTAAAGGTGCTGGAGGTAATTTAAGACAAAGCAAAAGAAGAGAGAAGCAAGGATAAACTGAAAAGCAAAGTGACAGGGGCTCACGTTGATGGTTTCCAATTGCTTGCTGTTTAGGTGCATGGCGCATGTGGATTTGCCCCTACATGCAGGAGCTGCTTGATAAGGCGAAGGTAAAGGCATGAGCCTAGTTTGCTCGACGTGAGGTGCAGCAGCTAGCAATGACACTGGTGCCTTGGTTGAGATGGATAGCCGGCGCGCAGAACAGCAAGCAACGGCTGACATGCAGAAGCTGGTTTCCTTGCAAGCAGACAAATACAGCGTGATGAAATAGACGAGTGCAGACTGCAAAGAACATACTACTCCGTCCCAGAATAGATGACGTTATGGGATGCGTGCCAGTCAAACTTTTTCAACTTTGACTAGATTTGTAGAAAAAACGTGCAATATTTTCATCTCCAAATAAATTTGTTAAAAAACTAGACTTAA
>DXKC01044957.1:0-10587 GCA_031170775.1 Cymbopogon citratus
GGACACATAAATCGATCACATTTTTGTGTATGATATAATGAAGTCCATTACTGGTAGATTCGTTCCATGTGATTGTGTAATTAATTAGTAAACCAACCAAGTCAAGATGATTTGAGAAATTTGCTGATCTGCTTGCTATATATAAAAGACATGCACATATATTGAAATTGACACGCATTTTCGTTCGCGCGGCCGGCTGCCGACCCGTCCACGGGTTCTCCGTATGCCTAGCTGCATCATGGTCTATCGTCAGCATTATATATATCGTCCCCCTCCAGTGTCCGGACTGATGACGCTATAGAATATGTATAAACTATAAATTTTCCGTGCGTTGCTGCGGGTACTTAGAAAATAATTTAACTTATATTATTCATGATGATTGCTATAAGTATTAATCTAGTTGTCAGAGTGCAACATATGCAACGAAATATATAAGGAATATAGCTATTTAGTACAGCAATGGATATGTTTCATGATGAAACATGAAAAAGGAACTAATTGCTATGTTGCCGCCAGTAACTTTTCCATTGTGCAGTTTCAAAAGAACTACGCAGTCAAACTGATGATCGTGATTATGTTCCAACTTTAGTCAAAATTAAAGAACTCTCACTAAAAAGGCAAATACAATAGTAGAATATTCCACAACACTTCATCTCAATGACCAAAAGACTTCATACGTTCTACAATTTTGTCGGGCGAATGATCAATCTTTTTATAACGATGCCATCGGAATGCAATGCGCCAGACTGAATAAATAAGTAATTAATGGACAAAAAAATACAAAGAAAAATCTGACTGGGTGAAGAGGATCTGCATCCGCCATCTTGTCAGCTAACGTGAACTTGTTGTATAGGAAACCATGTGGACAGTGACGACGACCTTGGATGATGTCGTGGTAGAGCACGAACAGCAATCAGGACAGGATTGCGCTAGCCATGGTGATTGAATAATTTGGTGGTACTAAACCCTGTGCTTGCACAGCATTGCCGACGGGGTAGGTGAGAATGACACTGAGAATATATAGCATATAGAAGCTGACTGATCGACTGCCCTGACTGCTCGATTGCCATGCCTGCTCGACTGCCCTGACTGCTCGATTGCCATACCTAGCGTGATGGAGCAATGAACATTAAAGAGGACACAATTGGCAGCCGGCAAGGCAAATAAAGTAATGGCTGGATTATTGGATGACATAAGCAGCTCATGTAGCACAAGGATGTGTTAGAGAAATAGGTAGCAGGTCTTTGCTTTATAGAAGTTTATGATTAAATTTTCTTACCTTTGATTAGGTTTGTACAAAATATGTGCAATATTTACGTCGTGAAATAGGTTTGTTATGAAAGTATATTTAATGATCTATCTAATGATATTATTTATATATTATAATTAGAATTATTAATATCTTTAATATATGCGCATGTACTAGTAATTAAAAAAATGCAAACACATGTGTGAGATGGATCGAGCACAATCCGTGCCGTCGTGCTTCGTTCGAGCCCAACAGCCATCTCCGACACCCCATATTGGGTCCAAGAAGTTGGCCTGACTCCTTTCCCCTTCTTTCCCTAGCCTAGGGTCCTAGGCCCATCATCCAAGCAGCCTCACATGTAGACAGGGATGAAAGTGGTACGGATATTTTTTAACCGTATTCGAGATCGAATTCGTTTAGAGGGGTTTTAATCCGTTCGTATCCGAGTCCGGGTATTCAACATCCGATACCGCATCCGTATTCGAATATTCAAATCGCATATTTATGATGTCGATGTCCAATCATATCCTATCCTGCATGGTTCATATTATCCGTATTCGAATCTGAATCCGGACAGAAATATGAAAATAAATACGATATCGGCGATATCCGTTCGTATCCGATCCGTTTTCATCCCTACATGTAGATAAAAGAAACCCATGACCCATTCATACAGTTCGGTTTTTTTTTCTACCAGTGAACCCGTGCGTTGCAACAGAATATAATTCATATGTTAATCGTGCAGATAATGAGGTAGTTAATTTTTTATTTATATTCTTTAGTACAATCTTAAATCAAATAAATTTAAGACCTATAACAAATTCTAATGAAATAAAAGACTAATCTCGTATGAAATTTCTTTTAACGGTTCTAGCATGAGAAATTAATAAGAGATTGAGTCGACTTAAATAGATAGTTGTTATGTACACTGACTTAAATAGATAGTTTTTATGAACACTTGCTATATGAGTTTAAGAAGGGTAGAAGGCTTAGATGGTCATGTTATGCATGGTATGAGTGAGTGGATTAGTGAGACAGAGTAACAAACGAAATAATTTTAGGCTCTCTATATAAAATATGCATATAACCTACCAAATATTTTTAAAAAATTTTAATCTACGTAACACATCACCTACTACTACATGTGTGATGATCATTCAATATAAATTTTAAAAATATAAAAGAAAATAAAAAGAGAAGTATTTTATATAGGAGAAAAAGGAAATTAAAGTACATGGTAGATGGACGTCCAGCTCACAACTAATCTTTTCTCTATACTTATTTTTTATTTTGCCTTCTCTCTCCGTGCCCGTATTTTAACTTTTATTTATCCATTCACTCGGTTTCACTTTCACGGTTTCTTCCCTGCCCACCTCCGCATTGGCGTAAACGACGCCAGCCTGCGCTGCCACTCCCGCTCCGGTGGTTTTCGGATTCATCCCCACACCGGCCTCATCTGCTCGATAAGGTCGCTGTCAGGTGCCGGACAGCAACAGCGGGAGCAGCAAGGGAACTCGGAGGAAGGTGGGGTGAGTTGTCACGCGAAGTGGGCCAAGCTGTTACCATCTTAGTGTAAGTGGGCTAAGTCCGTTATCTCGTTAGGCCCAGGGCGTCGTTGGTAGAGCATGTCGGCCTGCGCGCTTGAGTGGGTATAAGAACCCTGTACCGCCTTGGTGGTGAAGGTATCGAAGAACAGAAACGAACTGTAACCGTCGCCTTGACGGGTTCGTCTGAATTCCCAATCCAATTGCTGTTCTTGCTTCTCCCAACCCTTCCAATCCTGTATCCCCAATCTAATCCCGGAGCCCCTGTGCTCTAGTTATCGGACACATAACATTTTGGTAATCAAAGCAAGGTTGCGGCGGCGGAAATTTTTTTTCGTCGCTGTACTCCGACGATCTGGCGCCGAAGGTTTCCCAGTTTCAGCAGAGGATGGCGAGCACCATTGATGGCGTCGACCCCAAGGTTGAGAAGCTGACCAAGCAGCTGGAGAGCTTTCAGGACATGCTTGGCGATATGATGGACAAGCTCGGAGGGATCGAAGCTTGGCATGGGGACGCGAACAAGTCGTTCGAGCTTTTGCTCCAATGAACATCGTCGACCTCCATCGACCTCGGCTTGGCGGCGGCGCAGCTCGAGTAGCTGGAGGCGCGCCCGCCCCCGGTGGTCATTCCGACACCGTCGCAGATCGCGGCGGCGATTTCTCCACAATTGCTTTAGGGAGCACATCCTGTGCTGGACCTGAACGCGGCTACAGATCCCTCGACGCGCCCATCTGCGTCGAGCGGGGAGCAGCCCAATGGGCACGGCGAGCCTGGTCGGGGGGCTGGGAGTCTTCTCGGCACCTTCCCACCACCGATCTATCAGGGTATGTTGAATCATAATCCGCACTCCCCTGGTTCTGATCATGATGATTCTGTTCATTCGGTTCCCCACTCTGCGCCGCACCCTAAACTCGATTTTCCTAAATTTTTTGGTGAGAATCCGAGGTGGTGGCACGACCAGTGCGACAAGTACTTTGATGTCTATGCTGTTCATGCCAACATGAAGACGAGATTTGCAACTCTCAATTTCACGGGTCCACCGTCCATGTGGCTGCAAACCGTGGAACGCCGAGGGCGCGTGACTGATTGGGCAAAATTGGTTGATCTGGTGTTTGCAAAGTTTGACAAGGATCAATACCCTCTTCTGTTGAAGCAGTTTGATTCTCTGAAGCAATCGGGCTCAGTGCTCGAGTATCAGGCAAAGTTTGAGCAATTGGGTCATGGGATCTTATTGTATAACCCGGCCTATGATGCTACTTATCTGGTGACTCGGTTTCTCGATGGGTTGTGGGAGGACATTCGAGAAGCTATTGCTCTGCATTGCCCTAAACACGTCGATGCAGCAAGTGCACTGGCCCTGTTACAAGAGGAGGAACTGGAAAGTGCTAAGAAGAAAGGAGGCACCAGAGAGGGACATCGCCCAAACTTCAGAGCTTACAATGGCCTAGACAAGGCTAAACCTGTTGATGGGGATAAAGCTAAGGTCAAGCCAATGGAGGATAAGCTGGGCTCTCTCAAACTATACAGAAGATAGAACAGTCTCTGCTACAAGTGTGGAGATAAGTGGGCACCGGGCCACAAGTGTCCTAATCAAGTACCCATTCATGTGGTGGAGGAACTGTTTGATGCTCTGGAAGACTCTGAAGAATCTGAACATTCAGTTATAGAAGACTCGGTGGAATCTAAAGGAGTGATGGCTATTGGGGACACCAATAACCAGAAGCAAACTAGACCAAGAACAATAAGATTGAGTGGGTGCATTGGCAATACACAAGTTCTAATTCTTGTTGATTCAGGTAGTGTGGGATCTTTCATCAGCCCAGAGGTGGCTGGTAAACTACAGAATCATCTACAAAACTGTCCTCCTGCTCAGTATATTACTGCAGATGGCACCCCAATGACTTGCTCTTAGAATATTGTTCAGTTAGCCTGGGCCACTCAGGGACACACATTCCATACTGATGTGGGGGTTCTTCGACTAAAATGCTATGGTATGATCTTGGGTGAAGACTGGTTGGAGCAGTGTAGTCCCATGTGGGTCCACTGGACCAAGAAGATTATGAGATTTGTGTATCAAGGCAAGAGTATTACTTTGAAGGGGGTCAAGCCTACCACCATTAAGTGCTCTGCTATTGGTGCTAGAAAGTTGAAAGGGTTGATCAGGAGACAGGCCGTTACTCATTGTGTGCAGTTATGCTCACTTTCTGCTGCCCACCCCACTTAGGCAGTAGAATCTATCTGTGTAGTAGAAGCCTCTCAATTGCCTCAGACAGATCAACCTCCTCAACTCAAGGCATTACTTGATCAATATCAGATGATTTTCAGTGAGCCTACTGAGTTGCCACCCAAGAGGGCCTGTGACATCATATCACCTTGATACCAGGAGCCCAACCTATGAATGTGAGACCCTATAGGTATGCTCCCATTCAGAAGTCTGAGATTGAGAGGCAAGTAGCAGATATGCTAAAGCATGGGATCATTAAACCAAGTGTAAGCCCTTATGCCTCACCAGTTCTACTTGTTAAGAAAAAGGATGGGAGCTAGAGATTTTGTGTGGACTATAGGCACTTGAATGCTGTTACTGTCAACAATAAGCATCCCTTGCCTATTGTGGATGAGTTGATTGATGAACTCACAGGTACAAGATGGTTCTCCAAACTGGATTTCAGGTCTGGGTATCATCAGATTTGCATTGCTGAGCAGGATACTCATAAGACAACATTTAAGGTTCATCATGGGTTTTATGAGTTTCTAGTTATGCCGTTTGGCCTCACAAATGCACCTGCCACATTTCAAGGGGTGATGAACACATTGTTTGCATCTATGTTGAGGAAGGGAGTCTTGATCTTTATGGATGATATTCTTATTTACTCCAGGACATTGGAAGACCATTATGCATTATTGCAACAAGTGTTTGATATCATCCAAAATAATCAGTTCTTTGTCAAACTCAGTAAGTGTTCCTTTGTGCAACAGCAGATAGAATACCTGGGGCATTGTATCTCAGCTATTGAAGTAGCAACTGAACCCTCTAAAATATCTGCTGTGCAACAGTGGCCTGTGCCTAAGAATGTGAAAGACTTAAGAGGTTTTTTGGGACTCACTGGGTATTATCAAAAATTTATCAGGCATTATGGTATGTTGAGTAGGCCTCTGACTGAAATGTTGAAGAAAGGTGTACCCTTTGTGTGGTCTCCAACTGCCCAGGAAGCATTCTTGGTTCTTAAACAAGCTTTAGTGCAGGCACCAGTATTGGCAATTCTAGATTTTGCAAAACCATTCATACTAGAAACTGATGCTTGTGATACTGGGTTTGGGGCAGTTTTGATGCAGGATGGTCATCCTGTGGCTTATTTGAGCAAGCCTGTTTGTGATAAGAATAAAGGTCTCTCTACTTATGAGAAAGAATGTATGGCTATTGTGATGGCTGTTGACAAATGGAGGTCATACTTGCAGCATCAGCCCTTTATCATTAAGACTGATCATAGAAGTTTACTGTTTCTGACTGAACAGAGAGTACAGACCAAGTTACAGCACAAGGCTCTTCTAAAGTTGATGGATCTGCACTTCACTATACAGTACAAGCAAGGCTCTGCTAATGTGGCTGCAGATGCTTTGCCCAGATGTCCATCTGATGAACCTATTTGTGTTGTATCTTCTTGTACCCTAGCTTGGGTAGCCAATCTAAAGGAAGGTTATGATGCTAATCCTACGCCATGAAACTTCTGGAACAGTTAGCTGTTATGCCATATAAAGACTTACAATACACCTTGCATGATGGTGTCATTCATTACAAGGGACGAGTATGGATTGGTAATAATGAGCTAGCTCAACAGCATGTGATTCAGTCCTTGCACAGCAGTGGTATTGGTGGCCACTTTGGATTTCAGGCCACTTACCAGCGCATTAAAGCTTTATTTGCTTGGCCCAAAATGAAAACTACCATTCGCACATATGTGCAGGAGTGTGGGGTCTATCAGCAAGCAAAACCTGAAAGAGTTAGGCTGCCTGGTCTATTAGCTCCACTTCCAGTACCAGATCAGGCTTGGGCAGTGATTTCTATTGATTTTGTGGAGGGTCTTCCCACTGCCAACAGATTCAATGCAATATTGGTGGTGATTGATAAATTCACGAAGTATGGGCACTTTATCCCATTGGCTCATCCTTTTACAGCACTCCAAGTGGCTCAGTTGTTTATGGACCACATTTACAAACTCCATGGTCTTCCTTAGAGAATAATCTCAGACAGGGATAGGATTTTTACCAGTGCTGTGTGGCAAAATTTATTCAAACTTTCTGATACTCAGTTGAACATGAGTTCGTCAATCATCCCCAGTCTGATGGTCAAATAGAAAGGCTGAATCAGTGCTTGGAGGGTTATTTGAGATGCACTGTGCAATCATGTCCAAGGCAATGGAACAAATGGCTTCCTCTTGCTGGGTATTGGTATAATACTTCTTATCATACAGCATTAGGCAGAACACCTTTTGAAGTACTATATGGGCATCCACCCAGACATTTTGGGATCTCTAATCAGGATGCATGTCATCCATCGGAGCTTGATACCAGGCTGCAGCAGTGACAGCTTTTGAATCAAGTTATTCAGCATCAGCTTACTCGAGCAAGCCAGAGGATGAAACACCAGGCAGATAAACACAGATCTGAGCATGTGTTTGAGGTAGTGGATCTGGTTTACCTAAAGCTTCAGCCTCATATTCAGACCTCTGTGGCAAGTAGGTTCAATCAGAAGTTGGCCTACCGCTATTTTGGACCATATCAGGTACTGCCGAAGGTTGGCGAGGTGGCCTATAAGTTGAATCTTCTAGCCTCTGCTAAAATTCACCTGATGGTCCATGTGTCTCAATTGAAGAAGCACATTCCACCAACAGTCCAGGTATCTGATCAGTTACCTCCAGCTATCGACTTAGCTGACGAAGATGATGAGTCGCCATCGGCTGATGCAATAGCCACAATCCAACTCGTTCCTGATCATATCTTGAAGTCCAGGCTAGTCAAGAGGGGGACCACTGTCCATAATGAGCTGCTGGTGAGTTGGGTTGATTGCCCAGTCAATTCTGCGTTGTGGGAAGAAGCCTATGATCTACGGCACAGATTTCCCCAAGCTCCAGCTTGGGGTCAAGCTGGATTTGAAGGAGTGGGCACTGTCAGGTGCCGGACCAGCAACAGCGGGAGCAGCAAGGGAACACGGAGGAAGGTGGGGTGAGTTGTCACGCGAAGTGGGCCAAGCTGTTGCCGTCTTAGTGTAAGTGGGCTAAGTCCGTTATCTCGTTAGGCCCAGGGAGTCGTTGGTAGAGCATGTCGGCCTGTGCGCCTGAGTGGGTATAAGAACCCTGTACCACCTTGGTGGTGAAGGTATCGAAGAACAGAAATGAACTGTAACCGTCGCCTTGACGGGTTCGTCTGAATTCCCAATCCAATTGTTGTTCTTGCTTCTCCCAACCCTTCCAATCCTGTATCCCCAATCTAATCCCGGAGCCCCTGTGCTCTAGTTATCGGACACATAACAGTCGCTCCTCCTAGCGCCGCCCGCTCGTCAGCTGCGTTTGTTGCTGTGAATGTCCTATATGGCAGCACACTTAGTGTTCCCAAGAATATAGATCGGTTTTGAATTTAACTAATTTTTGTGTTCTGTTCGGTTTACCTTAGCTGGTTTATTCAATGCGAGTGATTTGGATTGCGATCGCTGCTTTTTCAATTCGATTTAGAGTTCTTTAGATTCGTGATTGGATTAGGATACTTAGCCAATTTTTTTTCTCTCGTGGGAACTCGGAGTTCAACACGGAAACTAATCTATCCTTCTGATACTAAAGACACGAGCTGATACTAAAGACACCAGGGCCAGAATAAAATTATTCCAGACCAAGATTATAGCTGAAATTTTGCTAATTTTGTATTGGGTATAGGTATAGATATAGATATTGATGTGATGACATGAAACCTAACCTTTTACAAAATTCATATATCGCCCATCCCTACTCCTGTTTACATGAATTTTATTTCTAAACTCATACAAATTCTACTATAAAATTGAATTAAAATTTATAAAAATACTTTATAGTAATTATATTTTCAAGATTAATTTTTGCCTATTTAGTAAATGACTTCAAATTTGAACATGTTGTAAATAGAACCTTAAATTTCAATAAAATACGCATACGAGCATAGTGTTGCTACATGCATATTCGTCCTGTTGGGCTGATAGTATCTATGGCTGATAAGACAACTAATGTTTTTTTTCTGAAAGAAAACATTATACCATGGATGATAAGCAGGAAATTTAAATAATTGTATAGTTTGCGCTCTTGTTTTCCCATTCAATTTCATAGTTTCTATAGTTTAAGAATACCTAAAAGGTTTTTAGAAAAATTCTAAAGCTTGGCCAAGGATTCAACATACAAAACATGCATTTATAGCATCCCTAGAAAAAGCTCCATATATAGAAACCATGTTTTATACAATTGTTTGCTTTATTTGATGTCCATTTCAAAAATTCTCAAGGGCTTTTTCGTAGCAAGAGAGTTCCTCCAAGCAGACAGGCACACAATGATACCATAAATCTTAAAGCAATGATCTAGTGTTACCGGATCTGTACGGGAATATAGGTAGGGGATCTTAGCTATCCGTGGCGCTGAGCTACTTGTGTCTAAACGCATCTTACTACTACTAGTTAGTAGCTCCAAGGCGGTGATCCATGTTAATTCTCAATAGACACACTAGCAAAAAGATAAATCCTTGAAATTCTCATAATAATTAAAAATCTATGACCTTTAATTTATTAAAAATGAACCGCAATTGCCATTATGAATCCATAAAGTGACCCCCTAATTTCAGGTTTAAATTACCCCTCTAGCATTATCATAAATAATTCAACATAACATCTAAATTTAGAGCCCTTTTACCATGCTTAAAATACTTTCCACTGCATCCCAATACCTCCACAAAATTATTATTTTCGTTGATTTTCGTTGTTTTTGGGCATTTTGGTCATTACACACCTTGCTTTCACCCTCACCCCCACCCCCACGCGTGAGCCCGTGAGCCTGCCCCACGCCCAACAGCGGGTCCTCTCTCTCGCGCTCGTCCTCGCCCTAGCGCCGCCGCCGCCGTCCTGGTCCGCTGCCGCCCTCGCATTCCGGTGGTCCTGCCTCTCCCCTCGTCCCCAAGTGACGGAGTCCCAAGGCAGCGGCGTCGCACCCAGGCTGCACGGCGACTCTCCGGAGGCCTTGCCCTCTCCTCGCATCGAGGCGGCCGTTGTCCCCAAGTCGACGGAGGCAGCCCAAGCGATGGCAGCCCCAAGGCGGCGGCGTCGCACTCAGACAGCGGCGCGGCACCCAGCCAACGGCGGGCAGCGGCGTGGTTCCACGCAGCCGCGGATCCGGCTGGTGTCCTCGTCTCCACCTTGTTGGACGTGTTACCAAGCTTTAGATCAGCAGTCAAGGTGTGTGCCCTATCAATTCCGATTTTGAACACATCATCAATTGCTTATTGATTCCATTGAAACCTGTCTTAGTAGTTCATTCACATTGTTGATCCAAGATTGTTTTTATGGATGCAACGCCATCATCAACGCCACCTCTTTCCTGACACCCAGCAGCGGATGCAATCACAAACTCTGTTTTTCAAGTTGCATCGATTGCCATGTTCACATCCTTTCTCTAAAACAGTCAAAAGAGAGAAAAAAAATCAATATATACAGACACTATTACCGAATGGTGATACACTGAAGTGGCAGTATGCTAGCTTCGTTTGATATATGCAAATCAGCCTTACAGT
>DXKC01044968.1:0-14196 GCA_031170775.1 Cymbopogon citratus
ATGTTATAACAATTTAAATAATTCTATAGAATTTGTACAACTTTACCCAACAAATCATGATTCCCAAAAGTGGGGGTTTGCAAGGCCCACTTCGCCCCTACCAAGGAAGTGCGATAGGGTCTCACTACATAACCTTTCACTGGGCACCCTAACAAGTTAGTAGCCGCTAAGGTTTCTATGGCAAGTGTGCATAGGTGTCCCCTCAAGAGGCACATGTAGTCGCGGTACAATACACACTAAGCAGAAAACCACTATACACCACGAGCCACATCCCTCTTGCGCCTTTCGGTAACCACTAACAAGCTAGAGATGTACTAGTTATATGATTAAAGTTAGAGCCATTTGACACTCGGGGTTGTATGGTATTTCCTGAGTGGATGCTTTAGGACAAATGGGTTCCCCAGTCCATGTGTCTAAAAAGCAACATTTTAACATATTGCATATACCATTTACCAATTATTAATTAAAGTTGGTTATGCGCAGCAGCATCTATCCAAAATGCATCCCAACCATAGGTAACAAGGGTATGTGGTACAAGAATAAACTAGTTAAAGTCATATGGGTATTTCATTTTGGACACATGCAAGAAAGAATGAATTATATTATTGTATAGGTGCAAGGAATCCTTTATTACACTTGCCTTCCTCAAAAGCTTCTTCTTGGTATCTGCTCAGCAACTTGATCCTTAGCAACATTGAACTGATCACCTTCTAATCCCAATCCAAATCACCAATCAAGCATCATACCAATCATCACAAGCAAGCAAATAGATTTCTATTAGAACAATACACCAAATAGCAACAATAGAGGTTAAAAAGTTTATAAAACTAATCTACATACTGTTACGAACACATGAGCACAAGAATCACTTTAAACAGATTAAAAATGTGAAAGTTATGCATAAAACAAGTTCCAGGGGCATTTCTGTAAATAAAATAAGTTCAAATTTGAATTTAAACTGGAATAAACTAAATCCTACCGCTGGTTGGATGTCGGGCACTATTATTCAAAAGTATAGGGTTTAAAGCAGAAGAAACAAGGCATAAAAGTAATGCTTTTGAATTGGAATTATTTTTGGCCAAAATTTGCTAAAAAAACAAGGCTTATGCGCAAAACTGCGCGGTTGACCGCGTTGCCGCTGACTGGGCCGCCACGCGGCACGCTGTGAATGGTGCGGTGGACCATGTGACTGTGGACCAGTGATGCAAGTGTGGAGATCTGAGTCCATAGTCCATCTGGTGGACCGGTGTTGATGTTTTACCACCGATAGCCTGCCATAGGGGTACATAGGACAGTTATTTGGGCTTCGGCGAATCACGGAACTTGGCGGTGAATGCAAAGAGACAAACAATTTTATACTGGTTCGGCCCTCGATGAGTCGAGTAATAGCCTTTACATCCAGTCGGTGTTAGCCTTTTTGCGTTGTATTGATGTAGATTGTGTGTTGCATCTTTTATATGGGGTTCCCTCAACAGCCTTTACAATTCAGGTGCTATTGCGGGTTCTTTGGTTCCTAATCGGATATCAAGATAGAGTCCTAAATGGAGAGTAGCTATTCTTCGTACCTAACTAGGATCTCACACGTTGCACGTAGCTTTGCTCCGTGCTATGGTTTCTATCTGTGTGTGGGTTTGTTTGTGCGGGCCCACCTGTTCTTGAATACTGGTGATGAGGAACCCTATGGGTCCTATTGACAAGCCCTTGAGCATTTCATGGTTGAACTCGAAGAACTCGATATAAGAATTTTCTTTGGGTTCTTTAGAGTGAAACCTTGATATGATCTTCTTTTGCGCTTCTGGGTTCTTCTTCTTTTGTAAGGGAATTTTTGCACTCACTAAGTGTAACCCCGAGCCTCTTGCTTTTTGGTAAAAAAGGGTTGAAGGGTCAAATCTGAAGATTTTTATGTTCGCCTTTCTCTAGGTGGGTATCCTACGGCCCCAAGCCTTTCCTAAGTTGTTTTAAATAAAAGAATTCGAGTAAGGGTTCTATTGTCCTTGGTATGTTGTTTTTGCTCATGGATTGTACTGTTCTTTTGGGTATTCCTTGGAATATGCTTTCTTTTGTCGTCTTGCTCCTTTTGGTGGCTGAACTGTTCTGCTTGTGACCATGTTGTCACTTGATTTCTGGCTCTGCTTCTGCTTTTACTTCCTCATGCTTGCTGAGTCATGTTTTTTGGTGTTCCATGTAGCATTGATTGGTTCACTGTATACTCACATGTTCATCTTCTTCTTGGATTTCTTCTTCTGTGGACTTGGTGTATGTGCACTAGTTTTATTCTATAAAAGCCAATGGCTTGCCGCCTTTGTTCTTCATCCTCTTGTAGTCTCTTGTAGTCATGTGTAAGCGGCTTCTTGTATATGGTGAGCCCCTGGGCGAGCCCTAGGCATTCTTTTGCTCCTTCTGTTATCTTTGCTTTGCAAATGGTGTAGGTTTCGAGATAGGGACTAGAAGCAGGCTAGTTTCTAGGCGATATATATCAACCCATAATGGGAATTGAGGCAAATAGTGTAGGACTTGAGATGCTTGTGGGTTTGACAGCGGTGCCTAATATTCCAATGTCTTCCCTGCATTCATTGACCTCTCCTTACGGTGTTGAACAGCGCACGTTGGTGGTTGTTACCAGCATTTTTGCTGGTGTGCAACCTCTTGTTTGCTCCATGATGTGTCATTTTAGCACGGTCTATTGTAGATCAGTGCGTGTTGAGGATGATTCTTGGGTTCATTTACCGGTGTCCTAATTGGCACCGCAATTTTGAGAGCTCTGATGTAATCCTATCGCCTTCTGCGGGCTTGGGTATGCTGCACTATTGGTTTATGAGCAGCTACCCTTGCTTGCATGTGTAACAGAATCGCCAATTTATACAAGATTAAGTAAAGAAATTAACTACTGAAGCAGCTAATCACCATACTTAACCTCAGATAAACCCGGTAGTCTGTGAAATCATGAAGGATTTCAAACTTTTCCACATTACAGACAAGGACTGTAATAGTTTAGCGGTATCCGTTCACACGCGTACATCATTCAAACATAGTTTTAAACAACAATCAGAGTGCGGAAACAAAAGAGTTATTACAAACCATAGTTTTAACAAAACCAGTAGCGGAGGTCTTTAAAACCAAACCACAACACATTTAGTTCAAATATTGTGCCAACATAAAAGTCTTCCCAACAAAAGCATTAGATAAGATAGGAGTGACCGTGCCCACAATCTAGGCATCATCCCCAGCGGGGTAGAGGTAGTTGATACAATAACCATAGAGTACTTGACCATCTGCAAAACAACATAGAAATGAAACCCTAAGTACAAGAAGGTACTCAGCTAGACTTACCCGTCAGAAACCAAAAATAAAATGACTCTAAGGATCATGAAGGCTTCATAGTGGCTAGCTGACTTTAGCGGAAATTGTATTTTATACCTTTCATCTAGGTTGTAAAGTGAGCAGTCCACTTTTATTTCATTAATCTAATTAGCTAAGGTAGAGACTAGCTTAAACCTACATCAAAGTAAAACAGTAAGTGAGTTGCCATTCCTTTTCTTTCTCCTTTGCTTGCCTCATTTAAGTAAACACATCATCCAACAATTATAATGTTTATAGTGGTGAGATCGCCCATGTCAAGTGTTCACTAACCAGGAATGATGGCAATTCGAATCTGATTCCAACTCAGCTAAGGGGGTATTCCATACACAAACCGCACTCGTTGTCCAGATGAGATATAGGTCACTGAAAATACTATTCAAATCAAGTCGCGGGATGGATAGGGCCACCATGCCCAAGAGCCACTGACTGCCTACTAGCGAGAGGGCCTTAATGTCATGCTCTTGTGCCATACAACCGCTACGCTCTAGCAGGGTGCTTTGAATCCAAACCCGGCCCGACTAGGTATCGGCTTCAGGGGCGGAACAACTTATCCTCCTACTTAAGTGTAGAGCATTATTCAATCAAGACAAGAGGAACCACACGCATGAATATTTATAAGGAGCCCCAGACGGCAGGCATTGTAAACCAACACATTACAATCCTCCGATGTTCCCGGTGTATTAGCAACAAGGATGATTTCCCATGAACCATCAGGTAAAAAGCAATAGTATCCACCTACCATGTAGGCGACAGGACAGCACCTGACTTCTACCGGTCTAAGCCAACTACGCATTGACTGACTCACACATGATAGGTAATATCTGGATTGGATATCGAGCAGGGTAATCAAGGTATAATGCATCAACGGTTTCACCCAACTCCTATAAACTTAATGCAACAGAACAGTAAGCAGTAAATAAGTTAATAGTTATTGCAAATCGGGAGAATGCTCTGGGGCTTGCCTTGCTCAAATGTGCTCGGCTGATGGTTCAGGCACTCAGGCAGCTGGTCGTCCTCTTCTATGTCCTCCTAGAACTCCTCTTGAGGTTCTTGTTCCTGCTCCTGCTGCTGCACTCCCGGGTTCTCGTCCAGCGATCCTACGTGATGCATGCTTATGAATAATAGCAATGCAAATAGAATCATGGCATATGATGAATGTGAATGCTGATGTGGATGATGAGATACTCATTTATACTTCATTTTACTAAGTAGGTACGTATCTCTACTTTACTAAACAAGAATTCATCAAGCAACCAATTATAAGCACACTATAAAACACCTATAAGCCATATGCATCACATAACATGAATCTGGACCAGAACAGTGACACCACCAGATCATACTCATCCTAAGCATTCAAAAAGGTAGTATATGATGATAGGAATCATTAAGTAAAGCATGATTATTACATTAATAAGAAATGGGATAGAACTACGTCATATATTTTTAGTGTCCAGAAAATTCTGGGAACATTATAGTAGATACATCGCACTAAACAACGCCTACCATAGATATTTCATCTCAAAACAATAAGTACCCTAGGCTACACAAAATTCACAAGGCAGTACTTTTACTAGCAACTTATTAGCACAAGAGCAGTCCCTATAAATTACCAAAGCATTTCATCACCATTTAATATTTATCATGAATTTCTTCTTACTAGGACCAAATCATGCACACAATGCAAACTACATAAAATAGAATATGACACAACAAACAAACTACATGAGCAGCACAAGCATCTCATAAGTAAATTTACACAACAAGAATCATATTTTTCTGAGCATACTACAATTAGTCATGAATTAAACAAGATTTAAATCATTAAATAGAGATAATTCATTTTAAAAAAGCTATACAGAAAAGTATCACAAAAATCCAATATTATATTTTAACATGTGCATCTACTCAAGAGAAACCTAACAAAATTTGTTTCACTCAATTTGAACTCAGAATGACCAAGTTATGATTTTTGAAAGATTAACAAGTAAATCTGTAAAACTATTTATTCAAAAACTGGGCCCTAAAATGCTAGGTACACCCAGATCTGTGTACCCTGAGCTGAAAATAGTTAAATTTAAAATGCTGGGTGCACCCAGCTTGTGCACCCAGATCCGACGGCGGGCAGATCCACTGCCGACCCGGCCCCACCCACCAGTGGGACGGAGGCAGGGTGACGCTCGGCTGGCCGGAAACTCACAGGAGGCGAGCGTTCCGATGGCGCGAGCAGCACCGCGCGGCTCCACACCGCGGGACGCACCTGATGGTGCCCCTATTGGGCCCAAAGGTGCACCAAAGGCACCACATCGCCGACAATGGCAGACGGCGGCGGCGGCATGCCGGCGCGGCGTCAATCTCCGGCGAAGGCGGCCCAGATTGGAAGGCACAACAGCACCACGAGCCTGAGGTGAAGCGAATGAGCTAGAAAACAAAGCCGAGGAATGGCCATGGCGGCGGCTGGCATTGGCGCGGTGACGTTCCCACTAACCAAGGACCGGAGCGACGTGGTGAGCAGAGGCTCGGGCATCCCCACGGCGAGGTGAAACTGTTGGACAAGAAAAACGGGTGGAAGAGAGAGGGGGAAGAGAGCTGGCGACGGGCGGTACGAGCTCGTCGGAGCTCTGCTCGTCGGCGGCAGAGGAAAAGTAGGCCGATTCGGCTCTTACCCACGACGCCTGTGGCTGAGGTTTGTCAAGACAGGCAGTGCGAGGCGGAGCGGGGCTCAGGCTCGAAGAAAGGGCGACGACGGAGCTGCGGCATGGCCAGAACGCGGCAGCGCATGCGGAGCAGCTGCTCGGCCGGCGCTGCGCGGTGAGGAAGAAAGAGGGGAAGGAGAGAGGGGCAGGGCGAGGAAGGGCAAATGGTGGATTGGAAGAGAGTAAGGGACGCGCGTCCAAGGCCAAGACATGCCCCCGGCCATCAACACGCGGTGGCAAAACTCTGCCGGGCAGCCACGACGCGCGCTCTGTCTGAATCAGCCGAAATGAACAAGCTCAGTCGAACTCGACTGACATTGCGACTTCGGCGGCCGATAACTCCAACGGTTGCGAATTTTCAAAAACTTTAAATACCAAAATTGAAGAGCTACGTGTGGGTAACAACTGTTATTAAAGCACCATGGCCTAATTCTCAATAGTTTTCAAGTTATAAAGCCCCAAAGTGGGGCACATGAAAACTAAATTTCAGTTTCAGGCTTAGAAAAATTCTAAGTCCAAAACAGCCCCCCAAAATTGACATTTTTGGCAAGTTTGAACATGTTCTGCACATTTTCATGACTTGACCCTAAAACAACTTGTTCCTTATAAAATTCTACACATTTTTCATTAAAGGCACACTGACATGCAAAGTTCCTAAAAAGCACTTTTTAAAAGGTTAAAGTAAATCACTCAAGGAGGTCAATTTGGTCAAACCATTAAAGAAGGCTTAATTAGCCAAAGTGATTAACATGAACAATGTTCCATTTTGCATCCTAAGTATGTCTAAGTAGTTTTAGTGAGCAAACAACAAGCACTTGTATCATTTCATGCTATTCCCAATCACATATAGCCAAAAAGAGACCAATTCAAGCATCCACATGAAATGATGATCATGGTTTATGAATGATAATGTATTGATGATGCTTATGGCATGAAATGATGATGCTAATGCATAGCTTAACACTAGAGGTGTTATAGCCCTCCCACCTTATAAAAATCTCATCTTGAGATTTCATTGTTTTACAAACCATTTATTATAAAAATCTTGGTAAGCTTTCTTTAGATACTATGCGGTTTCCCAGGTTGTATTTCCCTCATCATGGTGGCTCCACTGAACTTTATAAGTTCTCACTGTTTGATTTCAAGTCTCACGGTCCTTAACATCTAAAATCTTAACAGGCTCTTCTTTATATGTCAAATTAGGTTTCAACTTAATTGTGGGACTGGTTAATCCCTCATTTGGCACTCTTAAACATTTCTTCAACTAAGATACATAAAAACAAGATAGACTGAATTCATCTTCTCTAGCAATTGTAACTTGTAAGCCACTGACCCAACTCTTTCAATGATCCTATAGGGTCCAATATATCAAGGAGACAACTTCTTTTTACTTCCAAATCTCTTTACATTCTTAATGGGGCTAATTTTAAGTTATACAAAATCTCTGACTTCAAATTCAAGTGGTCTTCTTTGCTTATTTGCGTAGTTTTTCTGTTTGGACTATGCGGCAGCCATATGTTGTTGAATGATTTTAACTTGTTTTTTTTTTGCCTCAGTCATGAAGTCAATACCATAGAATCTTCTTTCACCAGGTTCAATCCAGTTAAGTGTTGTTCTACACTTTATGCCATATAACGCTTCAAACGGTGCCATCTTGATGCTTTCTTGGTAGCTATTATTTTACACAAATTCTGCAGCGGTAACCATTTTTCCCATGATCCTTTTGAAGACAACACACAAGCTCCGAGCAAATCTTCTAGGACTTGGTTGACTCTTTCTATTTGACCCAAGGTCTGAGGATGATAAGCGGTACTATGAAGCAATTTAGTACCCAAACCTTGTTGTAATCTTCCCAAAAGTGAGCGGTAAATTGAGAACCTCTATCTGACACTATAGTTTTTGAAACCCCATGCAACTTGACAATCTATTCTAGGTATAAATCAGCATATTCTGGTGCTCTAGTATCTGTTCTTACAGGTACGAAATGAGCTGACTTGGTTAAACGATCTATTATTACCCATACTAAATCATGTCCCTTCTGAGTAGTGGGAAGTCCAGTGATAAAGTCCATACTTGTATCATCCCATTTCTAGTCTGGTATGGGTAAAGGATTCAATAACCCGACAGGTGTCATATGAATGGCTTTGACTCTACAACAAGTGTCACATCTGGCTACATAGGCTACTATTTCTTTCTTCATTTTGGTCCACTAGAAGTAAGGTCTTAGATCTTGATACATCTTACTGCTACTAGGATGAATAGACTACTTGGACTTATGTGCTTCATCCATTATTTGGTTCTTGTGCTCACGATCTTTCAGCACAATTAAGCGATCATCAAACCATAGGACTCCATTCTCATCTATTCAGAAGTGTGGAATGTCCATGGTTTTCATTCTTTCTTTTAGATGAAACAATCCCATATCAGTTTTCTATTTCTCAATTATCTGTCATTTCAGCGAACATTGGACCTCTAGACTCATCACTACTTCACAATGCATTAGAAAATTCTTGCCCACCCTAAGAGGTTGAATAACACGGTGATCTGACTTACGACTCAAAGCATCTGCTACCACACATTAGCTTTACCAGGATGATAGTAAATTTGCAAATTATAATCTTTAATTAGTTCTAACCATCTTCTCTATCTCATATTTAGATTCAGCTGAGTAAAGATATATTCCAGGCTCTTGTGATTAGTGTAGATATTGCACATATTCCCCAACAAATAATGTCGCCAAATCTTCAATGCTTGAACAACAGCAGCGAGTTCTAGATCATGAGTTGGATAATTCTCTTCATGCTTCCGCAACTGACGAGAAGCATAAGCAAGCACTCAGCCTTCTTGCATTAACACACAACCCAAACCAAACTTTGAAGCATCACAAAACACATCAAAAGGTTCCTCTATATTTGGTTGTGCCAAAACAGGAACAGTGGTCAACAACTTCCGCAAGGTACGAAAGCTGTTTCACACTCTTCCGTCCAAGCAAACTTATTATCTTTCTGCAACAAACTCGTCATTGGCTTTGTAGTCTTTAAAAAGTCTGGAATAAATCTGCGATAATACCCAGCCAAACATTCTAACTACAAATTTGTCCAACTGTGTTAGGTGCTTTCCAATCCATCACTTCTTGAACTTTGCTCGGGTCCACAGACAAACCATCTTCAGACAACACATGACCCAAGAAATAAACTTTTCACAACCAAAATTCATATTTGCTAAACCTGGCATATAATTTATGATCCCGAAGTCTTTGCAAGACAATTCTAAGATGCTCGGCATGCTCTTCTTCATTCTTGGAATATACTAGAATATCATCAATGAATACTATCACAAACTTATCCAATTCAGGCTTAAATACGGAGTTCATCAACTGCATGAAATGGGCCAGTGCATTGGTTAACCCAAATGACATAACTAGATACTAGAACAACCCATATCTAGTAGAGAAAGCAGTCTTCAAAATGTCTTGCGGTCTAATCTTAATTTGATGATAACTAGACCACAAATCAACCTTGGAGAACACTTTAGCTTTGACTAACTAATCAAAGAGAATATCAGTTCTTGGTAACAGATATTTATTCTTCACTATCATAACATTCAATGGTCAATAATCCACACACATTCTTAAGGCGCCTTCCTTCTTCTTTACAAACAGAGCCGGATAAGCCCAATCAGAGGTACTTGGCTGAATCAAGCCCTTTTTCAAGAACTCTTGAATTTGCTTCTTCAATTCAACTAACTCATTTGGAGGCATTCTATAGGGTCTTCTAGATATCGGCGCTGTACCAGGTACCAACTCTATAGCAAATTCAATATGTCTGTCTGGGGGAAGACCAGGCAATTCATCAGGGAACACATCCGGAAACTCACACACAATGGAAATATCTTGAATTTTAGTGACTTGAGTAGCATAGGACATACTTTGCAATTCTATCCAAGAGGGCAATGGTATTAGAAAAGTACCTGCTTTTGCGGGTTCTTTAAGAGTTATCGATCTCTTTGCTATATCAATATCAATTACCACTTCGCACCGTTTCATCCACTCCATACTCAATATCACATATACACCCAGACCAGGCATAACCATAAAATCTATCTGATAGATTCTATTTTTCAAATCAAGGTTTGCCACTAGTATCACTTGATTAGTCAACAGATCAGCTCCAGAACCTGGTAGGCATACTTCATCTCACAGATTGCAAATTCATGTTTACATGCATAAGCTTGACTCATAAAAGAATGCGATGATCCATAATCAAATAAAAAAAACTACAGGGTGGAGGTTGATGGAAAACTTACCAGTAGTGACAGGTTCTCCCTGAGGGATTCCATCCAATGAAGTATGATGCACATGAGCAGGATAAGCATTCAGCCTCTTCTTTTGTGGGAGGGGACATGACTTGGAGAAATGCCCAGCTTGACCACAATTGTAGCATGGTCCTTTGACCCAACTGGTACCCACATTGGTATTGTTCTGACTGCCTTGTCCAGACTTCACCACAGCTTGGTTCTGATTTCCTGGTGGATGATAGTTCCTGTGGCCTTGATTATGCTGGTATCTCTTATAAGGAGGCTTGAACCTAGCACCAGAAATCCAGGGATGAAAATAAGGACGCCCACCAGTTGGTGCTCTTGGCTGAGAGGGTCAGAGTTGAAGCTCCTCTTATGATTCTCGGCAACTGCAGCACCCAGATTATTGGCCTCTTGAGTCAGACAGTCACTGATGAATTCATGAAAAGTTGGCTTGCTATTGGTACCCACAAACTGCTTCATCTCAGGATTCAGACCTCTCTTGAAACTAGCGATCTTCTTAGCATCAGTGTTCACAAATTTAGGGTAATAGTGTGATATATTGTTAAACTGATGCAGATATTCTTTAATGAGCTTGGTGCCATGATTGAGAGCCATAGACTCTCCCACCTTCAATTTAGTCAAACCAGTGGGAATATAATTGTTTCTGAATGCAGTAGTGAATCTATCCCAAGTGATCTACACACCTGCAGCATAGGTGGCACGATGAGTCCTCCACCAAGTGCCTGCAGGACCTTGAAGTTGATGAGCAGCATATTCCACTTTCAGCTCATCAGTTAACCCGAGCAGATGAAACTTCTCTTCTATAGTACTAATCCACCACTCATCAGCATCGAGTGGCTCCACAGCATTACTGAATATTGGCGGGTTGGTTTGCTGGAATTCTTTGAAATTACTGTACAGATTGACATCATTGTTAGGACGACGACCATCATTATGGTTGTTGTTGTGAGCCATTTCACGAAAGTATCCCTCCATGTTCCACTGTGACTGCTCTGTATTACACTGACTATTGAGCATTGCTGCCATGAACATTTCTAGTGTTAGGAGAGGAGGATTTAGGCATGCCACCAGCACCCGATGCTGCCCCCACCACTCCCACTGGCACCCAGATCACCTTGGGCACCATCTTCTCCATTTGGACCATTCTCGTTGGCAGCACAGGAAGCACTGCGAGTAAAGGCCATCTGTTGCAAGATTCCACTGTGAGACTTGGGAACAAGTTGATAAATTTTAATCCAAAAGTGAGATAATCAATTTATAAGGGGAGGGAAATGCATGATGATAATGTGACATGTTCATAATTTATGAGACGACATGATGCATGCACGTACTTACGTTCTCACAAACCTAACCTGATTGTCTTCATCCTCTCTGAAACACAATGCCTTGTGGTCACATTATTAGTTAAGTGAGAGTACCATAAAATCTCGGGTGGGTGGTTTCAGCTGACGTACGGGTTCTTCATCAAGCTAATGCACGAGAAGATGAAAGCATTGTCTGCCCTCGCATGATCTGACAGTCACCATCACCAGGTTTCGCTGATTACAAACATGACCTTTAGATCTCATAAGGTAGTTCAACAGTCTTGAGTTTATTGATTAGCGCATTTTTTCAGAACACATTACTCTCGGGTGGATGGTTCACCAGGTTTCTTTGAATTTGAGGTGCAAGCAGTCTATTTTCAAGATTCAAGCTTTTGTGTTGAAGAAGTTGAAAAGTCCCCTCTAGCACTTTCATTAATGTACACTAACTGCATGGTCATGTAGGTTTGTCTGCTTGCACCTAAGGTGAGAGGTTGTTGCCTTGCTTATGAAGTGAGAGGATCAAAAGAGAATAATCTGAAATGGAGAATAGGCGAATAAATGTTCAAGTTCAAGAGGGACATCCTGGGAGAAAGCCATCATTAGCCGTTCAAGTGACGATAGGGGAGACAAGGGCAGTCAGAGCGTGTTCAAATGAGCACAATATTCTTGTTAGACATTTTGAAGAGCGGTGCAAATGAGTGTACAGATATTATCCCTGGATATTTATTGTAGTATGCATGGTCATACACATTGTCATATACAATTGTCTAAGACTTCAACTACGGATAAATGTAGTCCTTGATTGTTTTCACGCGCTTTCTTGAAATTTAGCCGTAGCAACGCACGGGCAATATACTAGTGACCGTAGGAGTTCAGACTTGATGAATTTGAATATGAAACTTGTACTTAATCCAAGACAATTTATGCATAGCATACACAAATTGGTGCTTTCGAGAGGCAAAACACTGGCCTTCTCCAAACGGTATGATATTGATATGCAAAGCTCAAGGCCGAGTTGAATAATGAATATATTGAGTCGAGAGAACAAGAACCAACTGATCTGGCAATCCCCTGCGAATGCGACGGATGGGCCTCCAGTCCCAGTACTACTTTTCAGCACAACTCGAGACTCGAGAGCCCCATCGACACCGACCAGGCAAGTGAAGTCGTCATCGCACTCGAGACTCGAGAGCAGTACGTCCCCATCACCACTCCGGCTACCAACGGTCCGAGTGAATCCTAACCGGTCGCGAGCGCCGCCGCGTCATCGCCGGCCGAAGGAGGGGTTCATCTACCGGACGGAGGAGATTACCGGCGACGGGAGCCCAGATCTCGCCGCCGCCGAACCAAATCTTTCCTGGCCACCCCAGTCCCAAGAACTCTAGACCTAGAGAACTACAGGAGAGGGGAAGGACACGGTGCCTTACCGGAGAGAAGGTGGCGAGGAGCGTGGATCTCGGAGGGGAAGCGTTCACCGTCGCCGTCTCTGTCGTCGTTGCCGTCACGGTGGTGGCCTTGCTGCGCTGCCGCGCCGTCGCCTCCTGCTCCCCAAGACTCGCCCCTGCGCGGACGCTCGCTCACAGAGCGACATCGTTGCGGAGGGTGAGAGGTCGGGCTCCGTTCCGGACCAAATTGTACAGGCAGGAATCAGAGCCGGGTCCGATTTGGTTCCCAGTCAGGCCGAACCGAACACACTTTTTGATCCACGTCTGGCTTCAAAACGAACCGCAGCAATCCAGGTGGAACGGGCCCGAAAACGGGCCAATCCGGAAAACCGAACGAGGCCTTAAAGCAGTCAATCTCTAACCCATCGTGCGCTACTACTATTCTCGTATGCAGATTCAAAGCAGTCAATCTCCATTCTCCAATTCATCGTGCACTATACTACTATTCTTACTGATAACTGAAACCAGTTATTAGACTCTCGTGTGTGCGGGAAGTAAAG
Organism: Cymbopogon citratus; assembly: GCA_031170775.1. Taxonomy (NCBI): domain Eukaryota; kingdom Viridiplantae; phylum Streptophyta; class Magnoliopsida; order Poales; family Poaceae; genus Cymbopogon; species Cymbopogon citratus. The sequence continues at coordinate 13,626 of DXKC01044968.1, forward strand.
GGACAGATAGATCAGGGAGAGATCGAAGGACAAAAAAAAAATGACGAAAGAGGCAATTTGTTCATTTCTTGGTAAGTACTGGCAACTCATTTTTGGAGGAAAAAAAGGGCTAAGTTGTGTTCAAGGCAGAGTTTGACTCGAATGCTTAAAGCTTGTGTATCGAGCAAATTGGTCCTGAGTTCTTGTGGCCCAAGCTGGTGAGCGAAAGAACAAAAATAAATAAATACCCCAATTAATAAAATGAATATATATCGACGTTTTTTAGGGGAATATATATTGGTGTTAAGGTTGGGAACAAACATGAGACATCTCAACACACGAATATCTCCTTCTGCAAATTGAATACAACACAACTAGCCAACAAATCGAACCAAGTATTAAGCACACAAACAATAGAAGCAGCAGATCGAAGAAAGGAAGGCTGAGTTCCTCGTTTGTTTGGACACGCCAAGTTGGGGTGCCATAGCCGACCGTGCCCGCGTGTGCAGGTTGGAAGCCCAGCAATCAACCGTGTCCACACGCGGAGGAGCTCCGTCGGCGACCGCGCTCGGGGTGGAGAAGAGGATGGAGG
>DXKC01045170.1:0-12327 GCA_031170775.1 Cymbopogon citratus
ACACCCTGATCGGGGGTGTCCAACCCAGAAAGGCTGGTGGGCCCCCGTCGCACAGCACATAAATAGAGGTGGGGGCCAGAGGCTCTCTGGAAGAGGTTTACCTGAGCCGCCACTCCCCACTGTTCCAACCCTATCCATATTCGTACTGATCGAGAGGGCGTGCTGCCAGCGACGGGAAGCTTCACCGGCGTCGCCATTGTTCCACCGCTTCACCGCCCGTCGCTGCCCTAGTGCAGACCTTCGTCAGCGACCCAGTGATGGTCGGATCTTCGCCAAGCCCAATGGTTTGCCTCCCGAACTCTCTTTCCCCTTCCTCTCTCCCTCTCTGGTCTCTTGGTCGTTGACCACTCATCCCAAATAGAAGAGAACTCCCACTGATCTACACCTAGTCGATCCAATCGATCTAACAGAAGCGCCTGACGGGCTTTTTGGTAGTGATGAAGCGCCGAAGCACGAAATAAACGGTGATAATGGTTTACAAACACATGCTGATAATGTTTTTTTTTGTTGAAGTTGGTAATGTTTCTATAGCAGTGATTCACACTCCATCTAGTCACAAATAAGTATATATTGATATCTATTCTCTAAACTAACTTTGACTAGAATTTTCTACTACAGGCCATTTTAAATATCCAAACTTGACTCTTGCCAAAGATAGTGCCGGCGTGCCACATTTGCCACAGGGGCACCGGGCACCTTGGCTTGAGTTGCAGATGACAGCCGCCATTTGAGGGCGACCTCTCATCAGGGCCGTCCCATAAATTTGATGGGCCCTTGATCGAGTAACACACTAAAGACCCGGCAATCTTATATTTTAATATGACAATTAAAGTATATATAATATTATAATAATATTGATAAGAGATAACTTGTAACATATATTTAATTCATCTTGAAAAAGTAACGGTACATCAAAGAGGATAAAAACGGCAAATAACTATAATGGTTACCTCAAATAAAACTACAATGCTTCAGTGCTTTTTGAAAAAACGTCTTCGGGCATTTCTTGATGCAAAATCTTCAAGAACATTTTCAAGATTAATTGTATCTAAAATATCCTTCTCAATGCTGCACGTAGCCAAGCCATTTAATCTTTCTTGAACCAGCACCTGATCTTGACTGACTTCGGCGTTTCTTGATGTTGAATAAAATCTATGTAAGGCAACCTTTTGTGGTTATCTGGATTGAAGTTCTTGTTTTCTTTCTTTCCTTTTTAAGCACCGGATTTATGTTTCTTTGGTAACATCTGACATGATAAAAAATTATTGAATTAGAAATTAAATCCTTGAGCCTAGCCCTATCCTGTAAGCAAGCAAATATTGATCTATACACAAGTTATACATTAAAGTACTGAACTGCTTGATACGCAGAGATGGCTCATACCTTCACCGTCCGTCTTGTGCATGCTTGCCTGATGCCTGCCTGGCCGGCTGGACCTAGCACGCCGACGCCGTCACTCAGTCCAGTCGATCGGCGATCGACGCCGACGCCACGAACAGGCCCTGGGATTCACGATCGGGAAGGAATACAAGGAGACGAGCGGCCGCCGGCTGCCTTGCGTTGCCTTGCCGTGTGAATGTGTGATGGACTGGGGTGATTGAAGATTGATACATGTAATACACATGGGTACTCACTTGGGCCCCTGTCTTCCTAGGCCCATGGGCGGCGCCCCTTTTGCCCCCCCTGGGACGGGCCTGCCTCTCATACTGTCCATGCGATTTTTTTTTATCAAACATACCTGTTGTATTAAAAGTTAAGGAGAGTACAAAGACCAAAGTGCAGGTACATCATACAAGGACACAGAGGACACAAATCCAACTCAAGACAGAGGTGACCCAATCCACCGACGCTGACATCAGCGCCTGCAAATCCGGCCACCGCCACCATCCCTAAGCAGCCAGAAGAAACTCCATCGCACTGTGGCTTTGAACTGAGCCGGAACAGACACTCGTAAAACGAGATGAACCATCGGTGATTGCCCAATCGGCCGGGGCCGCGCCCCAAGCTTCTTCCAGCTTGAACCAAAACTCGCCGACGACGACAAACGCCACCGCGGGATCTCGAGCTTGGTCCATCCACCATCCAGCCGCCGAGCCGCAGCATCCTCTACTTCCTGCAACAAAAGGCCGGCCAGCTCGTCGCCTCGCCGGACATGAAGACGACGAAGCACCGGCAAGACTCCTGTACAGGAGCTCCTCGCAGGGAGCACCACCTCCACGGGCTCGACGTCGACGCCGGAGCGGAGCGCGAACGGGGCGAGGAAGAGACCGAGAGAACCTTATTCCGCCGCGACGCCGCCGCCATCACCTCGCCGGCGCCGCCAGGAACCTAACCCTAACCCTAAACCTAGGCCCTACCCTACCCGCCGGCGAGAGACCGGCAGTCCCTGCCTCCTCACAACGCCCTGCAGGCCGTCGGAGGCGGAAGGGACCACCAGCTCTGCCGGCGTCGACCGGAGGACCCCCTCTCGCCTCTCGCACAGCAAATGGGGAGGAGCCTTCGAGAGAGAGCCTGTCCATGCGAATTGGAAGTCTATACTCCGTATATGCTAAGGATATATAAGCAGACGCAAATGACGTCAGCGGCTTACAAACCAACAACTCCATGTTTGAAACTCTAGTTCGATTTTAGCATTGTCTACGTTAACCTTCCCTAATTTCGATTGTTTGCAAAAAAAGCGCCAATATTATGTTTATGTGCAACATCAAATTACTCTTATTATAATTATATATTCTTAAATGTACATTTCATCTCCTTATTTGATATTGAAATACACAGTTATAACTATACTGCAACCAATCTATAGCATCTGTAAAATGGTCACTACAAGCCGTTATAGCCACCGATCATCAACGTTATAACTCCGCTTCATTGTGGAGCGTTTTTTTCGACTTCAGCTCCACAAGAATCTTTATAGGTAAATTTGAAATGTTCCGTAAAACAACTTATTGAGATAAATAAAAAGGTGAAAGGTTTATAATTCCTTCTCTTTTTTTTTCAATTTTTTCTTTTCTGCATTTACCTTTTCCCTCTTCATTTCCCTCCCTTCGCTTTCTTCCTTATCCGAAGGACTTTCCGTGCGGAAGTGCCTTCGTCTTCCTCCGTCCTGAAGCCCACTGCTCGCCGAAGCCCAGCGGCCACGCGCACCACCGCCCCTGTAGATCCGCCACCTCAGCGGCTGTGTGCCCCCGCGCCAAAGCATCCCAGCTTGCAGCCCGGCGCTCGGCGGCCGTGCGCCCACACACTCCGGCAGCCCCCGCCTCGTCCACACAGCTTTTCGGAGGAGAAATGTGCCTGTACAGACGCATAGTTGAGGTCTTGAGGAGCTGCACGAAGCTAGTTTTTTTTTAATTTTTTGCTCGCTGCATCTCATTCAGCTCTAGAGAGCGGAAGTCGCGGGAGGAGCACCGTGAAGTGGAGCCGGAAAGACCCGTTTGGCTGGTGTGGAGGTGAAGCTGCCACTGGAGTTGCTCCAGGAGCGCTACCAATTACCAAACGGGCACCATTTTCTCCCCCCTGCTACCAAACCTCTATTTTAGGTTGCTCCAAATCTACTTTGTTTTTTGTCCCTTGTGTTTTTGGCCCCGTCCTCCTGGAAAGTCCTGGTCCATTATTCTTGGTGGGTTTATTCGTTACTGCAAGACCTGGTCTGATGTTCTTTTTTCTCTATTTTTGTCTCTTCTCAATTCTTGGTGGGTTTTCTCTCTCTCTCTCTTTTTTTTTTTTTTGTATCTGATGTTCTTTTTTTTTTCAATGTTTGCCTCTTCTGCTCCTACTTCAGTTCCCATGCTGTTCGTTCATGTTTCAATTTATTTTACTTGCAGTGCACAACAATCCATGGGGAACAAGGAGTGCTTTGCCAAATCGAAGGCGCAAAGGATGTAACTACAGAGAGGTATTATATGTTCTGGACCTCTTCCCTCCTTTCTGTATACATAGATCAAATCCCTCTGACTTCTGAGGACAACAAGATTAAAAGTGTTGAATAGTTGTAGATAGATGACGTGTTAAAAAGTAGCTATGAATAATTTAGTCCCGCTAATTTACCTGATAGGATTGTTGTCCGTTGTTCGAATCACTAAAGTTGCTGTCTGGAGGATCTCTATTATGTTCTCTTGGTACATTTTCCCAGCCTCTATTTTGTAAACCTATTGTTTTAGCTACCAATGTGCTTTAACTCAATCTAATGAGCATAGTCTGCCTCCTATCCGATTCATCTTGGGCTAACAATTAAATCTAATGAATCTAATGACACCAGCAGGTGTGTAGCATTCAAAAAGAAAAATTCTTGCCATCAGCATTATATTACATTGCTGCTAATAGATTTTTTATTTGGTTCTATGATACTTAATCAACTTTACTTCTATTATTGAAACACTTTTTTACTAAGTTTGTAGCTAGCACTGAGCATTCACAATTTCTGATTTTATTTTACAAAAAAGACAGACCACGAAGGTGTGTAAAAATACCCTCACTTTTCTCCTTGTTTCACCACCTTTGCACACTGCTCCCATGCTGCTGCATGGTCCATTTTCAAGCCATTCCTGGAACAGTGCCGAATCAGTTTTCCATTGATATGTGGCTCGTAATGAAGTAGGGGTTCTGTTCAGCCCCAATTTTTTTTGTCATTATTGCCATTTATTTTCTACTTCAGATTTATGTCATTTACTTTAAATAATTATCACAAACAATTGAGATGTGTCTCCAAGAGGATGAGGTTTATAAGTTTGAGTCTACTTATGCACTGGTAGTAAGAACAGAGACTAATGAGGTTTAGCAAATGGTAATATCAACAATAGTTGGTTAACATGTGTCCACATTGAGGTGACTTCTAAGCTCTTAACTGCTTTAACATGAACAATAACCCAATTCCTAACACCCTTATTTTGTCATGTCCTAAAATTGGTAACATTCCTTAAAGAAATTGTTCTAAAATTGGCAATATTTCTTTCCAACTGTCTTGTTATACGTCCTATCTTTTACAATCCAAGTGTTTAGGGACTATGGTTGATCAGTTCTGTTTGTCAGGTATTGTTTTTTTTGAGTTGACACTAAATTTACCATACTTTAGAAGTTGCAATATCTACTTCTAATTGACGTTGTAACTCCATGTTGCCATGTTTTTTTTTTAACACTTCACTTGGGAAGGAGGAGGGGGGGGATCGCCACCTGAATTTATGTATTATATGACTTTTGGCACTTTTCCAGCGATTACATGGCGAAAGTTAGCATTAGGATTTACACTGATTTGGTTTACTAACTACTGGAAGAAGGCGCACCAGGCATCACCAATGTGTCCTTGTTTTCTAGGTAGTCTTGGTCGCCAGGCAGCAGAGTCGGACCAGTAGGCCTGGAGCACATGTATCAATGAAAGAGCCTCATTACGAAAAATGAAGGCGTTTCACCGTTTCCAGACCTGCCAGCAACAAAGATAAAAGAAGGCACTGTACTGAGTTCCTGGGACTGACTGAACTTTAGGAACATTCTGCATCCCTAGCTGTGAGCTCGTTTGAGATTTGCAGTCCAATCTCATTCCAGAAGGTTTTGGCGAAAGGGCAGTGAAAGTTGATGTGATCAGTGGTTTCATCTGGTGCGCCACAGATCTCACAGCAACTGTCACCTATTCCTTTCCACTGTTCAATCTCACACAAGATAGGCACCACAACTTCAGTCCTATGCGCTCATTACAATGCTTACAAACACGGATTTGGTCCCATTCCTTTTTTCCAAGCAGCTATTAAGAATTTTAACCATTAAACTACCAGATTCATTACAATGATGGTGCATGAGCAGCTAGTCTTGTGTGTTTAGCTATTGGCTATATCTTGGATCTTTGATTTTAAATTGAGTTTTACAATGATGGTGTGCCCACAAGATACTAGTTTCTGTTGAGAGTTAAATGTTTTGTTGGTTCCTGATGCCAGGCCAATATTTTTTGTCGTGCATGCAGTGTCAGCACTGTATGTTCCTGTCAAGGGTGGAGGATCTGAAGGCGCCATGGTGGGCTGGAACCCATGCAATTGCGACCCCTGCAGTTGGAATGGTGTCTCCTTTGTTGATGGCAGAGTTGTGATGCTGTGAGTTGGATGTTCTCCCCCTCTGAACTTGTTAACTGTTATGAGCTATTTGGCACATTTTAGAAGTGTAGAATAAAGGAACTTTTAGCAGATTGTGCCTTTACAATCTTTTATCTGTATTCGCCTTGAATACATTGTTCAGACTACACTAAACCATCACCAATTTGTTTTCAAATAAAACCTTTGAGCAAGCTCATCATCTGGTTTGTTAGAGTTGTTTCTTGACTCAGCCAACCTGAACAAGCTCTGTGTTTTAACTCACTGCATGTGTCAAGAGCAAAACTACAGTAGAAAATAGTGGAGCTGGCATTTTATTTCCTACAGCATTAAGGAAATCAATTCAAGAGTATAATAGAACAAGCAGTCAAAACCAATCCACTAGGTAGAACCCTGCCCATGTTGGCCTTGCTCCTCTTCTGCGCTGCCGGATCTCCTTGGAGCAGCCTGACCTGGCCTTGCCAACTCCTTCCCGCCCCCTACCCAGATAAACCCCCTCCTTCCACCCTTTCTATTACTCACCATTGCCATGCTCCATGGGGTCGTAAAACCTTGCGGCTTTACTATCTTCTTGATCATTCCCAATCTGATGTTTGGGATCACAGCATGGTGCAACACCACGTCATCATTGTCCACAATGTCAGAGGCCTCCAGTGTCTACACGCTGCTGTGGACAGGGCTTGGGTTTTGCTGAGTGGTTGCACCCTAGCATCAAGGATTCTGACATCAAGGACTCGAGGTGTGTAGCTCTCAGTAGTCAGTGCTGGACCGCGGTGATCTGTGCTTGGCCTATGAATTATTATTTGTATAACCAGTAACTTGCTATTCAATAATTAAATTCTAGTATTAGTAGCTATTGTTACCTTTTTATCTCTATGAGTACAGTTACTTATCAGAACAATAACCTATGGCAAGTGAAGTTGTAGTCTAGGCTATGGAATTAGGCACCTTAATTATTGTAAGAGTGGTTAATGTGCTTATACTACAGTTCAAACTGGAAAGCTGGGGCCTTACACTCACTATTTGGTCTTCACAGTTTGTGCTGCTCAGAATGTTGTGTAAACTTGATTACAAGGGGCAAATCTGAGGCATGTTTGACATTATGGTATAGACTCAGCAAGATTAGTAATAAAGCATATATTCTTGAATTCAACTATAACAATTGGATTTGTTTACAAGATAAACTTCGTTCTGCCTGCCAAATGTCTTTCTTCCCATGGTTCAATACTTCTTAACCTCATAGTTCTGTCTAGGTGATCGAGAGGGAGGCATAAGAACTTCAGAAGTCGTACCACTTCCTAGTATGTCACCTCATAGCCATCACCTGATAAATCTTTATCTCCTCATGCCTAAATAAGTGAATGTTATATCATTTTAAATCCTAATTGATGCCTCTGCCAGCAAAAATGGCTCTGCTACTAGCACATTTTATTTGCCTGAGACTGAGAGTACAAAAAAGTTATTTCTTGTTTAAAAGGGAGCATGTTTTCTGTGCTCGTTGTTTTTTGTCAACTTAAAGCATTGCTCCAATATAGAAACTATAATTGTTTCAGTGCTCTGTTTATAACCATTTTTGTTAACTCTGATTTCTTTGTTGTGATTGACACAGAGTTTATTAAATGCCTGCAGAACAACATATATATCTGCACACTGACAACTCAAAGATTCGACTTGGAAGTTAACTCAGTTACTGCAAGAATCACCAAGATGAGGTCCTTGTATTTGTTTTGCATCTTGTGCCCAGTGATGACTCAGGTCTTGATATGTGCCAACTCAAGGGTTTGGAATTGCAAGTGAAACAAATTTCATACATATTTGGAATGTTTAGTTCCCAGTGTTTAGCTTTGCCTCTTGTGTGTCAGCTGGCTAATATGTTTCTGTGCAAAATAGCTCCTAAATGAGAAGAGATGTATAGTATGGGTGCTACTTGATTATTTATTGTGTGCAGACTAGAACCCCTTGACAGAAGAAATCTGTACGGTGTTTAGTACTTGTGATATTCTATTTTTGAGTTTTCGATAGTGCTTCATCAAAGATGCACTGCCATGTATGTGCTTAATTTTATTAGTAAATTCGAATGACAACTCATTTTGTTCCCAACAATGGTGGTTTGATGGAGCTTATGCATGTTCAAATTACCGTCGTATAATTTTGTAAGTTTCATAAAAAAACTGGGAACACACAATTTGGCATCAAACACAAAGGGATGTAACAGTTGGCAGACCAAATTTCAGATTTCAGCAGCAGCCTGCTCATCAAACAATTTAGCATTCATCAAAAGCTGGGAACACAATCTGACATCAAACACAAAAGGATGTAGTGTCATTGACAGACCAAATTTTAGCCTGTTCATCAACCAGTATAGTATGAAACCAATCAAATATTGGCATAGGGGTTTTCTCATAATGCAGAAAACATATCATGTCATGATCCGGTATACACAACCAAATGCCGCCCTAAACGGGAAACTAGAATACGATGGCATATATATAGTTCTCAGAGAGTGCAAAAAAAAAAAAAGTCTCTGGTCGTAATCTGGCGAACCAAATACCCTGCGCAGGAAACAACCAAATACCCCAAGTAGAAACTAAAACATTGTGAGCGCTGAATCGTAGTTTCGATAATCGGCAAGCATGATCGGGCAGTAACGCGGCACTCTCAAAATCTATGATCAACGGCGGCGGCGGCGGCGAGGTGGGCACATCTTCCAAACCAGCAGATAGATGGTCAGAAGATGAAGGATGGAAAAGCCGGTACCAATGAGGCTGAGCGTATCACCAGGGAGTAGATGGTAGGCCGCGAAGATCTCGGCGATGAGGCATATGGTCAGTAGGACAGCACGCAGCACCGTGCAGAGGCAGCAGGCGGAACGGAAGACGCGGGTAGACACGAATGTGACGCCGAGCGAGAAGAGGAGCGCGTAGCCGAGCCGAGCAGAATCCAGGTCCATCCCCTGCTCGCCCTGGTCTCCGGTGAGAGGCCGTAGTAGACTGGCACCGGGAGCGCCATGCCTCCCAGCAGACCGGCCCAGTCGTAGACCTGCCCCAGGCAGTCGAGAATGACCTGCAGTAATTAAGCACACGGCATCAGGATTCGATCGGCATCACCAGCAGCTAGATTCAGGATCGATTCACGCAGCGCAGGAGTAGAGGATTCAGGATTCACGCATCGATCGCCGCACCGTACCACCACACCAGCAGCTAGATCACACGACGAGCAGAGCAGACGACTAACCTCGAGATCATCCACGTCCGCGTCCGCATCGTCGCCGTTGCCGTTGCCGTTGGCGTTGGCGTCGTCGTCGGTGTTGGAGTTGGAGGGGTCCGGCGAGGAGGAGGGGAGGTCCGGCTCGATGTCGTCGACCTCGTCCTCGCGGCGGCGCGCCGCCGCCCGGGCCGCACCCGCCAGGTCACGTGCGGCGGCGGCGAGGTGGTCGGCGGCGGCTGCCAGGTGACGGGAGAAGGCCGCCGCCATCCTCTCCCGTGCGTTGGTGATGTGAGGCGCGTCGCGCTCCTTCTCTCTCGGTCGCAGCTTTTCCAGCAATCGCTCGAGACGAGAGAGCCGGCCAGGTGAGGGAGAGGGAGAGGGGGAGGGGGTCAGCTCAGACGGTCGTGGGGGACAGTGGAGCTTGAGAGGCAGCAGACTGGAGCCGGGCCGGACGCATGCTTTGTGGGTCCCAGAGGCGCTTCCGTTTTGGGCAAGAAGAAAGGCAGAATAGTACTCACGCGAACAGTGTACATTGACATGTATTTTTGAACCAATTTTTAGGAATGGTTGTCACAAGAAATCGTCTGGAAATTGATTTTGTCAAATTTGTACTATACCTTAATTCGATCCAAGTATAAAATGTTCAATCATATTTGCAGGCTTGCAGCATCAAACAAGATTCATTGTTAGATATAACATCGTCCTACACTCTACATGGCACTGAGAAGGCCCAAAGGAAATCGGCAAAATTAAAGGCAGAAGGGATAAATGAAATGGAGCTTCATAGTGTATTAATTGACATTGCACATGCTTGCATGTTTATGCATAGAGACATGATAAAAAAAAAATTTAGAGGACAACTAAAACGACTCTAGTGCTCCATGTTTTGATCACTTGACTTTGATCGAGAGACGGCCAAAACCAAAAGGTGCATAAAGGCAAGGCAGGCGGCAGGCAGCTGCGTCCGTGCCTGGCACACTCTGGCAGTACCAGGCGATGCATTAAATCTGCATGCACGCCGAGGAGGGGACAAAGCAATGCATTGCTGCAAATGCTAAAAGACCTGCATTAGATTCGCGTTGAAAAATATTTACTTGTGAAAATTATTTTTATCACAAGAATGGCGTACTAACGACGATACTCCAAATTGTAATGATGACCAGCGACTGCGGATCGAGTCCATGCTTCAGGAGGAGTTCAGTGTGAGGACAACGAGCTCATCTCAGGGCATCATGGCCCCTGTTCCCTCCTCCTGCTCATGCTCGTCGTCTACTATTCGTGTTGCATGCTACTGCTAGCCTACTACTACTAGGTTGCATAGGTCGTGCGCTGGTCGGCCATTGCAGAGCGGCGTCCGTGTGCGGGTGCGTGTGTTTGTGCTTGTGTACGGTCGCGTTGCATGTAAATATGATTATATATTTATTATTATTAATTGAACAGAGAGAGGGGAGCTGACAGCTCCAATAACCGCATAAAATTAATTAAACAAATTGCCAATATATTATTATATATAATTAGAAGTAGCGGTTTAAATGGTTTGCATTTTCTATGACCACCCACTCCATCGAAATTTGAACTCGCATCTCATCTCTTGAATCTTCATCTTTTTTTTTTGATAATGGATTTAAAAATCCGGCCTTTACATCCATGGATGTACACAGCCAATTATTACAAAGTTTGAAACATAGAAAAGACTTGAAACATAGACTAAGGAACTAAAATGAAAATATAATCTTGAATCTTCATCTAAGTTACTACAACAATAGTTTACAATAATAAGCTATTACCCGCTGCTATTCTTATTAATTAAAATTAAACTACAATACCCAATTAAATCTACATCTTGGTACATTAGTTACCAGCATACGGAGTATGTTATTATGTTGTAGTTTAAATAACCATAAGCAACATTCATTTATGTTTCTAGTTCATTACCCACTTGTATCATCACCAGTATCAATTAATTAATAAAATAAATAAATAAACTTAAATAAGCATGCATACATTTGAAATTGGATTGGTACCAATGACTAACTTATTAGCAACAATTCATTTAAAATTGGATTGGTCTCGCAAAAAAAAATGATAACAAATTTGAGTACTCTGGATGATTTTATACGTTTTGAATGAAAACACCACCATTAATTGGAAACTAAAATATACACTCCGGTCGGTAGAGGCATTACCCGACATCGTCTGAACTCCCAGACGATCGAACTCATCGTTTCCTGGGATCGGTTTTGCGCTGGCCTGTGTTACCTTGCCTCGGGCGGTCGGAGTAGGAGAGTGAACACGGCGGGTGTAGTACGGTCGGTCGGCCGATCTGCTCTCCACAAGAACGTCGTCGATCGTTGTAGCACTGCAAAAGGTAGGCCTATAGGTGCCATTGTCAGCGCGCATCAAGGCCGGGTTAGCTGCTTGCTTAATTATTGGTTCTGGCAAAAAAAAAATAACAGTGTAAAAACTGACCTCTGTCCATGTTTTAGACTCTCGATTTCGCCCACCAAGTTTCCAAAAGCTTGTTGATACTTAAAAAATGGAGGGATCGAAACATGGACTTAACTGCATCCACCCTCACGAGATCACTGTCTTCCAGAGCCAGGAGAGAGCTGAGGGCACGCAAAAATTAAGTGGGTGCGTACATCATCACGCATAAAAAATTATCTTCAGGCAAAGCACAATGCAGTCCGTACCCTTGTGACGTCATCGCCAACACACGCCTCCCCGCTCACCTGCCGAACGACGCACGATATTGATAGTTCGATACACGGGCCCGCTCCTAATTAATCCGCCCTCTCCTCTACGCTTTTTTTTTCAGTGTTAAGGCCTTGTTTAGATCGCCGATTTGGCGCCAGACACATTGTTTCAGAATTTCTATAGCATTTCGTTTGTATTTGGTAAAAATTGTCCAAACTTTAACTAACTAGGCTTAAAATGTTCGTCTCGCAAAGTACAACAAAACTGTGCAATTAGTTTTTGATTTCATCTACATTTAGTACTCCATACATTTGTCAGCATTTTGATGTGATGGGGAATCTTTTTTTTT
>DXKC01045186.1:0-12453 GCA_031170775.1 Cymbopogon citratus
TCTCTTGCTCAAAGGCCAAAGAAGAAGGGTGGATTAGGCATTAAAAACTTATATCGGCAGAATGATGCTCTCCTCATGGAACAACTGCACAAATTTTACTCCAAAGAAGACATCCCTTGGGTTCAGCAGTTATGGTTTAAGCATTATGGCAGTGATAGGGTGCCCCATTCTCAGAGAAATATGGGCTTATTCTGATGGAGAGATGTTTTTAGTCTCAAAGACCTCTATGCTGAAATCACTACCATTTAGATTGGAGATGGGACCTCTACTCTCTTTTGGAAGGATAGATGGACTAAAGGCATTCTTGAAGAGCTTCTCCCTGATATTGCTAGCTTTGCCAGAAGGCCAAACATCTCGGTTAAGGAAGTGGCTGAGGCAACTAGTCTTGATGATCTCTTTGACGTCCCAATTTCTCAGCCAGCTGCCCTTCAACTTGAGCAGATTGAAGACATTGTTTAGAAGTACTCTCTTACAGATGCTGCTATGGACCAGAGAACCTTCAGTTGGGGTATCAATTATAAGGCCTCCAAGTTATACAAGCTGGCTTTTGAGGATCAGCAAGTCCCCCTGTCTTCGGCTGGGTTTGGAAATGCAAGGTCATCCATAGGGTCAAGTTTTTTGCATGGTTAATCCTGCTTGACAGACTAAACACCAAAGACATGCTGTCTCAAACAAACTTCAACATGCAACCAAACTACCTTTGTGTCCTTTGCCTAGATAATTGTGTGGAAACAATTGATCACTTGTTCTTTGAATGCTCTTTTGCAAAGCATTGCTGGAATAAGGTGGATATCAGATGGGTGCATGACATTGTGTTAACCAGCAGGATCCATAGAAATAAACAAAGATCTGCCAAGCCTTATTTCATGGAGACTTTTCTGTTGGCGGCTTGGGAGCTGTGGATGATTTGGAATAGGCTTGTTTTTGATGGTGTGCAGGCTTTCTTCGCTAGATGGCTTCACAACTTCAAGGAGGAGGCCACGCTCCAATCTTGTAGAATTAAGGAGGCTGATAGAGCTGTTGTTTTGCTTTGGCTAGATGCCCTGTAATCTCTTGTCTCTTGTTTTGCTTTCCCACCTCTCTTTCCTTTACTCCCCCTGTAAGTCCTTTTGTACTTTGACTCTTTTATTTAAAAGTTCTTCTAAACCGTGGGGACCTCCCCCATGATATTTCACATTAAAAAAAAGAATCTAAGCACTTATCATCAAAATCAAAGGGTGCATCTTTAGCAAGTAGGTTTGTTAAAGGTCTAGTGATTTGAGAGAAGTCTTTTATGAACCTTCTATAAAAACTAGCGTGGCCAAGGAAACTACGGACACCCTTAACATTCATGGGACGTGGGAGCTGTTCTATGACTTCAATTTTAGCTCTATCTACTTCTATCCCACGTCGGACACTCTATGTCCTAGCACTATCCATTCTCAAACCATGAAATGGCATTTTTCCCAGTTCAAGATCAAGTGCTCTCTTAACACCGTTGTAAGGCTCGGTCCAGTTCTCTAGGCTATCATCAAAAATTGTTCCATAGATGAAGAAGTCATCCATGAAAACCTCCATGATTTCTTCTATCATATCAGAGAAGATGGACATCATGCACCTTTGGAAAGAGGCAGAGGCATGCATAGGCCAAAAGACATGCGCCTATATGCATATGTCCCATAGCGGCATGTGAAGGTGGTCTTACTTTGGTCGTCGGGATGGATTGGGATTTGGTGGTAACCTGAAAACCCATCAAGGAAACAGAAGAAAGTGTGTTTGGCTAGCCGTTCCAACATCTCATCGATGATGGTAACGGAAAGTGGTCTTTCTTTGTGGCCTTTTTAAGCTTTCGGTAGTCTATGCACATTCTCCATCCTGTGACGGTCCGTTGAGGGATTAGCTCATTGTTGTTATTTTTAACGACTGGCATTCCTCCCTTCTCAAGAACTACTTGGATGGTGTTGACCCACTCACTATTAGGAACAGGGTAGATTATGCCTGCGTGCAAGAGTTTCAAGACCTCTTTCTTTACTACCTCTCTCATCGCATTATTTAGCCTTCTCTGAGGCTCCCTAGTAGGTGGAGCATCAGTTCGATCGGGATGCGATGAGTGCAAAGAGTAGGACTAATTCCCTTGAGATCTTGCAACGAGTATCCTAAGACAGAGCGGTGCTTTTCTAAGATGGTGATGAGTTTAGCGGCTTCTTCTTGCGAGAGTTGGTCACTAATGATCACAAAGGTCTCTCTACCACCATTAAGGAAGGCATACTTAAGCCCAGAGGGAGGTGGCTTAAGTTCTATTGAGGGTTTTGATGGTGGTTTGGATTCAACCTAGTCCAAAAGTACTTCTAATTCAGCTTCTTCTTCTTGGATGAAGTCCTCGGCGTCATCTTCTAAGTTAGGTTGAGAGGCTTCTTGAAGAGATGCTGACATTACCTCCTCTAATGCGTCAGGCTCGGGTTGTGTCTCGGCTATGGAATTAACAGAGCTGGCAAAAGGAACATAAAGGTCTAGATCCTTCCTGAGGTGACCCTTGAGGCGCCCTTAATGGAATCCTTCAAGGAATCTCATGATTGGGTGCTCGATTAATAAGTCAACTTCCTCCATATCAAAGATGAAGAAGTTTCAAAGGATGTTGACTATGTTAATGGAAACTGGGACACTCTATGCAATCCCACAACTATCGACCAATTCCCTAGAAGGTAACTTAAGAAGTTTGTGGTCAGGGTTAGCAGTTCCTCACCTAGGAGTGTTAGTGCTAGAGATTTAGACATTAAGCTTGCTCCTACGGTGGGGTCGTAGAGGGAATCTACAGTGGTCGTGTTTATGACACAAGGAATGGATGTGAAATAGGAGAGAAGTTTAATGACATTGGATGATGCCTCAGCTTCCCTCAACCATTCGCTGTTCGTAATGGTCGTGAGCTCTTGAGCAGTTGCCTTGAGGTAACAAGCCTCAAGACGGGTTGGGATATGGTTATTAGGAGCTCTATGTGCTATACATTTCTTTTGCACAGGTTGATTCGAGACATTGCCAAAATTGGCAAAAAGGTCAGTCTCGACATCAAGTGGGTACTCCAAAGGGTGAATTAATTCTTGACTTGGAGTAGTCTGGGTTAGTGGTTCAGGTTTGAACAGCTTGGAAGGTGGATAAAGGAGTTTTGGCTGTCGTGGGTTCATCCCTAGGGGTTTGATCTTCCTTGGGAGCTTGGTTATGGTCATTAGTGTAGGGGGTGTTCTCGAGAATAGTCACAAGAACATCCTTACCTTCACTAATGGGTAGATGAAGGAATGCTCCCTTAGAGGCTAAATCAAGGCTTGGCTAAGACCAAGATAGAAATGTTGCATAAGTGTTGGCTCAGTTATAGCTAAGTCTGGGCCAGTGGATGCTAAGTCTGTAAGACATGCCCAGGTCGCACCTAGAAACTCCTTTTCTTCTTGCTTGAAATTTAGGACATCTCTATAGAGACGAGCTATGCGGGAGATTGGGAAGTAGGTTAAACAGAACTTGGCTTGTAGCTTCTCCCATTCTCCTCCCACACTACCTATGTAGCGAGTATACGACCGTCTGGCTTTTCCCGTCAAAGAGAATAGAAAGAGCTTCAACTTAAGGGTTACTCGCCTCATTCCTTGGATGTGAATGCATGAACACAGTTGTTTGAAATCATGTAGGTGTGTATAGGGATTCTCATCTCCTTCTCTAAAAAAGGGATTCTCCTGAACCAGCGCTATGGGACTGGGGCGAAGCTCATAGCGAACAGCCAAAATGGCCTGTGATGAACTAGGCGGCTCCAACTCAACACCTGATGGAGCAGCATATTTGACGAGGGTTGTTTGATCCATTTAGATGTGTGTATCAGAGCATCTCCAACAGTTCCTTAATATTTGTTTGCCAAATTATGATTTTTGGCAATTCCTTAAAACAGATGGCAAGTGAAAAATCATGCCATCTCTAACAGTTTGGTAAAAAGCCTTCCCAAATCACAAAAATCAGGGCCCACTTGTACATAACCCAACTATAAACCAATCGTTTCCCCTAGCTCCCTCCTTGCGCCGTCCTGTACGACGCATCACGCGCGTCCTACGTAAGGTCGATGCCTCTTGAGCAAGGAATGCTGCCGCCTCTGGAGCAATTATCACGGCGGCATGATTTGTCAACGGGCAGCTCGGTTGAGTTTCTGGCGGTGGTGCCACTACGGGCGGTGTTGTTGCACCCCACGATGCGCCCTCCCTTGCGGTACACCGATGGGCGTAGGAACTAGTTGGTGCCTGACATGATGACGTAGTCGAAGCCGGAGATGTGCGCCGCCCACTAGGCGTCCGCCGTGTCGAGGTGGAGGTCCCATTGGTCGAGCACCGTGTTCGACATGTTGGCCTTCACCAGGAAGGGATACCAGAAGAGAGAGATGGTGAAACCATGTTTTCCATAGCGGTAGTCTCCCCGGATGACTCTCCCCATCACGTCGATCTCCGGCGATGTCCTGATCTCCATTGGCTGTGCATCCTGCAACAATCAACATCCCGGCGTGTGTCATCAGGAGGCAGGAGCATAGGAGCAAGAAACTATAAAGAGAATTAACACAAGGTGCATGCGTACCTTGGACAAGAGGCAGAGCAAAGATTTGGTGTGATTCCTAGCGAGGGAGTCCCTGATGAAGGCCATGGACTTGCCCCTCATGGCCTCCAAGAACTGCGCCGTGTCGAAGCGTGGGAGCTCACACCCGTCCGGCCTCCACCACCACTGCATGAACTCGAGGCTGGGCTTGCCAAACTTCATGCAATTCTAGAGGTCGTCAATGAACAAGATGTCAGGTTCGTGTAGTATGGTGCCTCAGTATCCGGCACCCACTCACCTCGCGTGAAGTCGCAGGTGCTGGCCGTAGACGCTAATGAGGAGAAGATGGACGGCACGACAGGGTAGATGTGCGGGTAATGATAAGAGAAGGTCATGTCATATAGTGAAACAAGCGCGAGGAGTAGCAGGATGATGATAGGTGTGGCAATGGCGGCAGGTCGTGATGAAAGTTTCACCGGGCACGTGGGAGTCGGTGGGGGGTGTGCGAAGGAGTTTACGAAGTGGAATACACACGTGGAGAAAATTTTTTTGCAACTTCTCAAGATAGGAAAGACATTTAGGGAATTGTTGGAGAGAGTTTTTAAAGTTTTGCCAAAATATTAAGGATAGGAACCAGGTTTAAGGAACTGTTGGAGATGCTCTAAGGTTTTAATCAAACAAATATTACTTAACAATTTTTTTCCTAGTTAAAACAGCTACCGTTCCCTGACAATGACTCCAGAAAGCTTGTTGACACCAGAAATGGCAAATGGATATACCACAAGTGTACGGTAGTCAATGTAGCCTTCACCAGGAGTATTTCAGGTATCGTAATTTCTACGGGGAACAAGAAGTGGTTCAACTCGGCTCAAGATTGTTAGGTGATGATCAAAGGGTTTTGGATAATAAGATAGAGAGGTCTGTCTAGTAATAATATCTGGTCTCGATTTCCTAAGTATAATGAGATTAGTCACCTCACCCTTACTGGGGGCAATAGTCAAAAAGGTAAGTCAAGTTAGCGAGGTTATTCATCTCCCCTCTACCAAGGCGGCTACCCAGTTCAGCCCATCTATTATGGTCAACTTGCCTACAACAAATACGAGAAACTCTAAACACTAGCAGAATATGTCACCTTACTACTACGCGTCTACACACTATGACAAGAAGTCCACATTGGTAAGATGTAGTCTAGACACCACATCTAAACCAATCTCACTAGTCTAAGCTTAGCTAAGGCTTCGAGTACTTTAACAAGTAAAGCAATGTGCCAATAAACGATTCGTATACTTAAAGTACGAGACCCGAATATTAAATACTAGAAGGACTCAGATGTAAAACTTATAAGAAGATTCACATCCACTGAGAGGCTCCTTAGCGAAGACTCCCGGCAGGCCGGGACTCCTCCTTGGATGCTCCTCACTCTCTTCCTTCTATTCTTGCACTAAAGTTGTTGGCGTTTCTTAGCGTTATCACTAGAATTGATATATCCTAGTAACAACTCTAAGAAATACCGGTAGGTACTATGTAGCATTTATAAAACAAGTCCGCAAGCGCACGGAAATACCGTTGTAGCATTTCACCCAAAAGTATCTAGGGTATCGTTATTTGTATTTTCCAAAAGGAAGGCATGATATATAAGAGGGACAAGGTCAAGATAACATGACTGCATAGTAGACCAATGTTCATAACAGGGGTAAAAGGATAGGTAGATGGATAACTAACACACACACTCAAGCCAATCTCAAGGATAAAGATAAAAGAAAGAATAAAGAACCACCTAAACTAGAGCAGGCATTCCTATATATCTTATGTTTAGAAGCAGATGATCATACAAAAACATGTGCAAACACATGGCTTTTTCCATAGCCATTGTGTAGCATCTTTGTGTGTGATGAGTGATTATCAAAAAGGTCCAACACTTGTGGTTGGTCGGTTGATGGGTGGTTCTGCTAATCACAGGCATAGGGTATATTGTGTCAAAACGGTGTCTCTTGGCTTGTGTTGTGCAGGTGCGGAGTCCGGAGGCGGTAGCGACGATTGGGAGAAGGTCAAGCGGGCATGCCGTGCTGATGGACCGGGTGCAATGATGGGCGGACGTGGTGGCTTGGACTGAGGGACCAGACGATCGGGTGCTAGCCGCGGTGGCTGACACTTGAGACATCGACAAGTGCAAGATGACACGGCGGGGATGCGTGTGCCGCACGCTACTCATGGCGGTTTGGTGGTTTGGCCTCAAAACCATCGGTGATGGGTTGGTGGTTTTGCCTTAAAACCATCAGTGGGGGACGCGTGTGTGGCACGTTACTCGCGGAGGCGGGTTTCGCGGGTTTGGGCCTTAAAACCCAGGTTGGTCCCACGTGGACGGACGATACGTGGCAGCATCAGGGAGATTGCGTGGATGCAAGGCTACCAATGTGAAAGGTGCGGTGGCCGTCGGATCAAGTTATCAAGAGGTTGACTAGAATGCCCCCAGGTAGTTTAATTTAGCTCAAGTTATCTCAAGGGCATTTCGGGGATGTCCAAATGTATCCCTTAAATAGAGGTAGAGTCCCACCTCTCCATCTCACCTCTCCCATTTTATGTTTTCTCCTTATAGTGTCTAGGTTTTCATTCCCTCCCTAAGGATTTGCTAGAGAGAGGTCATCGAACTACTTGTTCCTTGTGTTTGTAGGAAGCACACCCCTTAGTGTGCGTGTGCCCTCTGGGCTTTTGGAATCATGGCTAGAGTTTGCGATTGAATCGAGTTCTTGGTGTTCCTCATGAGTTCATCTTTTGTCCCTTTGAGAACTTTGTGATTTCTTCATTTCTAGAGCTTTTTGATTCGAATCTTTTGTGCCGACTTGATCTATGAAGTCAGTAGAAGCTTTCCACCACAGGAATTGCTCTAAAACCCCACGAGATCAAAGATCCATGGATTTCTTGCTCTAGGTCTCCCAAGATCCACTTTTCCATTTTTTCTTTGATTTCTCTTGATTTACTCTGATCTGAGCAATGATCTCATAGAGATAGCTCCCCAACTGCATTAGCAACCCACCTACCAAATTTGGTTGCAGTTGGTTTTGATTTGGAGAAGTTAGAAAGAAATTTGGTAATTTTCAAGGCTAGACACGCATGAATCGGCCAGGCCAGTTGGGGAGGTGAGCCGGCTAGGCTGACTGGGTAGTCGGCTAGGCCGACTTGGCCTGTGACTGCCAGCAGAGCCGGCTAAGCCGACTGAACCGGCTAAACCGGGTGCTAGAACCGGCTAGGCCGACTAGGCAGAGGCTTGTGCTATTTTGGTGTGACTTTGTGTTTTCGGACTCTATTTCTCGCACTGTCAGATCCTACAGGCTTTTGTTTCCATCTAAAACTTTTCTATTGGGTGCTGTTTGGTTTTTGGGGCAAGTGATTGAGCTGAGGACCTCCTTCTCTTTGAGAAAAAAATTTGTGGCTCCCATTCACGCCCTCTGGTTGCCTATCCGGTACTTCTTTTGGTATCAGAGCCGGTTAAGGATCACTTCCACCTTAATCGGTCCTTCAATTGGCGACAATGGATCAGAGATCTGGGAAACCTCCACCTTTTGATGGGACAAACTACCCCTACTAGAAGATTCACATGTCCGTGTTTCTTCAAAGGATTGATTCGCTTGTTTGGGAGATTTTCGAAGATGCCAACTACGAGGTGCTTGATGCTCACATGGGTCAGGAATAGATTAACCAGCACAACGCGAACAACAAGGCATGTAGCATTTTGTTCGAGAGTCTTTTTGTGACTGAGTTTGAGCGTGTTTCTGACTATCGTACTGTTAGTGAGATTTGGTTGAGGCTTCAGAGCTATCATGAGGGAACTCCTCAAAT
The DNA here is from genome assembly GCA_031170775.1 of Cymbopogon citratus. NCBI lineage: Eukaryota > Viridiplantae > Streptophyta > Magnoliopsida > Poales > Poaceae > Cymbopogon > Cymbopogon citratus. The sequence continues at coordinate 8,371 of DXKC01045186.1, forward strand.
CAAGACAAACTCTATGAGATGTACGAGCGTGAGTATAAGAACTTTTCTCAGCAGGAGGGTAAATTGGTTGATTCTTTGTTTGCTCATCTTCAATCCATCATGAACAAAATAAAGATGAACAACCCATAGATGCTTTATGACGATCATGAGAGAGCACTCAAGTTACTATATGCTCTAGATCAGAAGGTATGGGATGTGAATGTTTTGGCTATTCTTGAGTCGCCAAACTACTACACTCTCATGGTGGATGAGCTGTTCAGTAAGCTTAAGTCTACAGAGATCGACCTCCAGACGCAGGAAAAGATCAAGAATCCGTCTGCCCCGACTCCCTCTATGGCTTTGGTCTCCGGTAAAGCAAGTTCCAGTTTTCTGACACTTCATAGCTATTTTCCATGTCTTGTTGACTATCATAGAGGAACAGCTGGAGGGTCTTGGAGATGACGAGCTAGCATTGGTGATCGGTTGGTTCTTGAGGTTTCACAGCAACTGATTGAATCGCCAACGTGGTGGCCAGAAGGGAGGCTGCTTTGGGTGTGGAGACCCTGACCACTTCGTCGCTAACTGCAAGAAGGACAAGCCCTTCAACAAGATCACTCTAGGCGCAAGGACAAGCAGGAGTACCACTCCTCCAAGCACAAGAAGGAGGAGTACCTCGACGACAAGGCATACAGGAGGAAGTGTTCCGCAAGTTCCAGGAGAAGCATTAGGCGTACATCGCCTCCATGAGCACCTTCAGTGACTCCGACGATGATGAGTCCAAGTCCAAGACCAAGGAGCACCTCAGCGGGATATGCTTCCACGCCGTCTCCAACCACAAAGGGTACTGCACCATGGCACTTGGTGATGAGGAGATTGGCGGCGCCGACGACTCTAAGGAAGAGGTACCTCCCACTTTTGACTCCCTCACTACTAAAAATAGTGTCTTGCTAGAAATGATGTATGATCAAGAGACTCATCTCAAGCGTGCTTCTAAGGAAAAGAAAGATCTTTATAGGAAGCTCAATATGGTTCTTGATTAGCCAGAGGAGTCTAGAAAAAATGAGGTAGTCATGTCTGATAAAACCGAATGCGATGCTTGTGCAGTTCACATGACTAACCATGCTAATTGGCAATCTAAGTATGCTTCTTTGCTTGAAAAATTTGATGAAGCTACTGCTGTTGATGGTCCTTAACCATCAATTTTAATTGTCAACAAAGAACCAATCCAGGCTAAAATGATCATCACCATAGACTTAGGGGTTTATAACTAACAATTTCCATGAGTTTTGGTGAATGTCTATTTCTGCAGGGGGATATTAGAAAACAACCAAGGATGGCCCACATATCAGACTACTACCAATTTTTTGTAATGTGGAAGACTCTAGAAGACTCTGGACGAAGCGGAGGCTGAGCGGCCACGGTGGTAGGGCGCCCGCCCTGACATCTAGGGTGCCCGCCCTGGATCTGTAGCCAATCAGGTCTCGCGGATCATGCTCCCACCGCCTTCTAGATGCAATAAAAGCCGTTTATTAAGGTCGGTTTGATCCAAGGGCTACGGTTCATCCTTGGGGGCTATATAAATAGAGCCTCTGACCCCAGGGGAAGGGAGAATCAATCTATCTCTCATTAGAGATCATTAGAGGAAGCCACCAGAAGAGTTAGGGTTTCTCCACTAGAGAATTAGAATAGCTACTCCTATCCTTCAAGTTCTACATAGGTTTAGACTAGATAGAGAAGAGTCGGGCTTCGGTGTTCGGAGCTTCATATCTGTGTCTACAAGTTTGGTACTATCTTGTATCTTTCTTCATGACTTAATCTAAATATTATTATGTCTTTAATTATTATGTTCCTAGTTTGCTCTAGTTCTTTATTTGATATAGCTATGATTGATGATGAGTTCATGTATATGTTTGCAAAGCACTTAGCTCTTTTCTGGAGGGTCTAAGTGGTAGAGTGCATGTAAGCATGGTGCTTAGATGTAGTTTACCTGCAAATGCACCCTATTGGCTGGGTCATGTGGTAGATCGCAGGAGTGACAGTCCTGTTGAGTCCTTTGTAATCCATCCCCCATCAATAGGACTAGCATAACAAAGTATTGCTTGGTTAGTCCTGCTATGTCTTGGCTTTCCACGTGATATTCCTTATACATGAATAAAGAGTCTTTTATACTATAGATGATAATGTAAGTCTAGAGTAGATGAATGACATATTAATTAGAACTACATAGAGGCTTAATCTCTAGACTAATCAGATGTCTACCTACTAATATGCTGAGTAGTCTATCTCTAATCTCTGCATGTGAACCCTATAAGCTTTATAATTAATACCTTCATTTACTATGGCTTATCTCACTGTCTTGGCAAGTGACTGTGTGACTGAGGTGTCTCATAAGTAGTCATGTGTGCAAGTTTATATCTGGTTTAAGTCCTTAGTTCTTTCCCTTGAGCTAAATATAAATAATGATACCTAGAATACTTCCCGGTTGAAATGCTACAATGGTAATTTATCTGTGCGCTTGCAGATTTAATATTTTATCTAGAAAGGCTAGCAGTTATTTTTACCAACACTTCTAGTGTCATGCTAGGACTGTGACAACTTAGCTTAAGTGATGTTAGAAGTGTCAACAACTACTCAGCCTACTGCTTTAATTGGTTGCAACTCTTGCTCTCTTTTGCATACTGAGGTAGAGGAGAAAATTGCTAGAATTGCTTTGCTTGAGAAGTCCAGCTCTGAGTCTGCTGTTGTTGCTAAGTGTGCTTGTTATGAAGCCTTGGAAATAGAACTTAGCAATTGTAGGCATGACAAGTCTAGGGTCGAAGAAGAAAACACATTCCTTCGATCCATGCTAAGTAGGGTGTCAAGCAGTGAGCCCCAGCTTGGAATGATGATGAGTCAGTTCAGGAGACGAACTGACACATCAGGAGTATGCTTTGCTATAGGTGGGAAGGGTGAAAGTGTTTTTGGTAAGATTGGTGAGCACAGTGGTTTGAGCCCGAGTGAGAAACCATCCATAGCTCCTAAGTTGATCAAAATGAACCCACCTAAGCCTATCCAGTCCGCTGTCAAGGATGGAGTGTTTGAAGAACCTCCTAAGGCAGCCCCTCAAAAGCAAGTGTGGATTCCAAAACCTAGCTATCTTAGGAACCCACTTGACACTCTCCATGACGTCTCAACAGAGCTACCTCCCAAAGGCAAACCTCAGAGAGAGAACTAGAACCACAAGAGAGTGAACCACACCACCTAAGAGAGAGGTGAGGTACCACTATGACTACTATAAGAGGGAGGGTCACCTGTTTGAGTTCTGTTTCAAGAGGAAGAGGGATGAGAGGCGTCAGTTTGAGTGGGACAACCAGAACATGTACCACCCTTCCCATGTTGTACATGAATGGTCTGTTCCGAGGCACACTACTAGGCCTAGATGTGGAAGGCCTCAAGGTGCTAGGCCTCAGGCTATGAGACCACAAGGTGGTCATGCCCGGCATGGTTCAGGTTGTGAGCAGTTTGACCTTGCACCACGTGGTGGTGGTTTTTCGTCCTACAACTCTAGCGGACCATGTTTTCCCCCACATGGTGATCGCTCCCCCAAAATGGGATTGGCATGTATGGTGCTTTTCCTGCTAACTCTTTTGGACAGATGGGTCAACACTGGTATTCTCCTTACTTTGCTAACCCCAGTGTTGCACCGTTTGCTCACTCTCTGCCTTTCTATTGATGTTGGTGATTAGGTTGGAGAACACGTGGCTCATTGATTCTGGATGTTCATGCCACATGACCAGAAATTCAATTTGGTTCTCCAGCCTAATACCCATGAAGTGCAAATAGTACATCACATTTGGGGACAACAGTCTCTACTCCTAAAAAACAGGTAAAACAATCGTTCACCCGATAGACCCATCTCGCTCGGTAGAAAAGTTTCATCGGCTCCCCACTCGCGCTCGTGAAATCCAAGTCCCCCCCCACCCGGCAGACCCATTCCTCTCCTCTCCCTCTCCTAACCATCTTCTCTCTGCTCCAACTCCACCAAACCCGCAGCGGCGTCAACTCGAGCTGCCCTCCCCTTCGTGAGCTCCGGCAGGGACCGCGGTGAGGGCGGCCCTGGCGGCA